>OU343219.1:5083547-5295995 GCA_910596185.1 Chrysanthemum makinoi
CCTTCAACTAGTTTGTGAGCAAGGTTGGTGATGGTTTGAAAGTTTAGATGTGAGAGCAGCGATTGCCATAGCCAAGATTTTGTTGATGTTGCCTTTGAAGAAGTGAAGCAAATGGGAGAGGAAGCAACCATGTCTTGCATAGAGATAGTGTAGAGACTAGAATTACGCGAGCCGGACATAAGGTCATTTCCTTGTAGATCACGAATGAAACAAGTTTTTCTCGAAAGCAACCTCCAAATCTCCATCACAAAATTGACCTCTCAAAACAGTTGTGACCGAGGCCTTCCACATAGTAAACCACGCTATTTCGATGTTCCCATTGACATAGTCTCCGTAGCCCATGATAGCTGCGAAGTGATCATTCCCAAACCGGCGGTGCCAATGAACTTTGCAATAAAGTTTGATAACAGTTTAAGATTGCTGTCATGTGTCGGGAACATCCGCTATCAACAATCCGAGAATGATCGTATCACCGCATTACACCGATGACACGGATGGAATAGAAGTAGATGTGGAACCCGAAATGTTAGAGGTTCCGGCAATTATAGTAGATATACACACATCAATAGCTTTAGGTATCCACTTAAATCCTAGTGTGTTATATATCCATTTCGGCCATCTATAACTACTCTTTGCTTTAGTCTTAGTGAATGCACTAGGTGGTACTACATTCCTAGGAGGTGAAATTGGGCTACGAGGCGGCAATGCGTTTCTTAGAATCTAAAGATGGCGGTCTACCAAGCACGGACTTAGAAAGATTAGTGGGCCTAGAGGTATTCGGTTCTTAGGATTCCTTAAACGAGAGATGATAGCTTTAGCAACACATTTATCATGACAATCGGAATTCATACTTTTACGACAAATAACACAAGGTGCATCGGACTGAATATCAAAAGTACTTAACGGTTTAGCATTCGTTACATCACTATTTCTATTACATTTGCCGGGCCTTAATATCTATAGTGGAAACAACGTGAGTCTTATTCATAGTCCTAGGGTGTTCTTCTACTTTAGCATTCTTGATTGATCTTTTCTTAGGTCGCAACTTCCTATTCTTCGATTGAGTGCTCTAGGCGTGAAGTGCGGACGTTTGGAAAAGACTCAACTATTCTGTTCAAGAGAAGGAAGCACGTTAGCTACTTGTGATTTGGCAGTAGAGATTCTAGGTGCATGAGTACTAAGTGTTACTGGGCTAATCTCTTAATGATGGTTGGCGGAAGTTGTTCATACTTTCCTAACATTTCTCTTAACTTGAGATAGTGTGAATCGAATCTTGATTTTCGAATGAACATTTCCGGCAAAATGCATAACTTCTTTAGTGTGTGCAAGATAATGATCAAGTTCATTTGATGCTTCATCACGAGTCTTTTTGAGTAAATCAAATATGACACCATATTCTTTTTTAACTTTTACAAGTTCTTGTTCATATTTTGAGATTTGACACTTAAAAGACACGTTTTGATCATCCGGTTGCTCAATTTTAGGATCGAAAGATTTTGCACGCAAGTGAGCAATTTTGTTGAAAAGCAATTCGTTGATCGTGAATATCTTTTTGACACCAATTAAGACGACGTATTGCATTTGAAAGTTCGCTTGACAATCGTTTGTTTTCAACTTTTAAGGACTCGACCGAAGCACATTATCGGTGTTCTCAACATTTACCACGAGATCGACATTATCGCAGGAGATATATCAAATGCATATGACAAAGAATTCAATAACACAACATTATGTACATCAGCACAGATAACATCTTCCAAGAGTCGATCAACATCTTTTCTCAACATTTTCTTTTCGTTTAGTATTAGAAATAGATGTTTCAGTTTTCTCAACGCCTTCATTACTCCAAGTTCCTTATGAAAGTCCTTTTCCCAAGACAATGCACAACTTTTCAAATTTTTAACATTTGGTAAAAGATTTTTCGAAAAATGTCTCTTTTTCTCGCTAGAAGCGATTGAAAATGTTGAACTTTGATTTCAGAATGATATTCTATCTCATGTTGTAAAATTTTGAGGTCAACCATGAAAATGTCAAAATATCTAAGAATTTTTCGATTTTCAGGGTTTGAGTTTACTTCACTGATGGAAGGTAAAGGACCATAAGTTTGTGCATAATGCGGTTGGGATTAACATTATAAGACTCAGGTGTTTTGATGATAACCCTTGGTGTGTTAGAAGAATCCGTTGGTGTGACGAAAGTGACGGTTTTGAATAATTAAAAGGTTTGTTGTAAACAACAGTTTTTAATTTTGATCGACTCGTCTTACGCATCTAATTCCTCTTGACGATGATATTCAACAACATTCATATGATATCATCAATTTTATATTCTGACTGGAAACTTGGATTTGGTTTGAATGTTTTTGTTGAAAGCTTAGGTTTGTAATCAGCAAGATTTGGTCCATATCCATTTGGATTGGGTTTTAAAGTAAACTTTTCAATGTGTTGTGATTCGCCATGTTTGTAAACATCAGTTTTAAACTCTTTAAGTTTGTTTTGCAAGCCGATGATTTCTTCAAGATGATCATCTATTCGTTCCGTTGAATGCTTTTTGTATCAGAGAAGCTGTTTTTGACAATTTCACAACTCAGCCTTAGCTTTTTGATTTTCCAAGGTGAGAGCGTTAATTTGCTTTTTATGTTCATGTTTCAGTTGTTCTATTTCGAACAACAAAGCATTCTTCGAAGCGGCTAGATCAATGCATCTGTCTCTCTAAATATTTTTCTTTTGATAAGATTTGGCAAAGCGCTTCAAAACCTTTTCACGTTTTTCTTGAGTTTTGAAAAAGTTGAGTTGCATTTGTAAACATTCAAAATCCTTGGTTAACAGTGCATTTTTGCTTTTCAAGTCCTGTTTAATGCATGACATTCTTCCACTTTGGTTTTGGTCTTGTATTAACCGAGCAAAATCTGGATGAGGCAACAGTTCATCTTGTTCAACGTGAGTCACAACATGATCATTCTTTAGATCCTCAAGTATGACCACGGAGTCAATTTGATTATCAAAGGAAACCATATGGTCATCTTGATCGTCAAATATAACTACGGGGTCTAGTTGAAAATCGTCGGAATGAGATGTGGATGACTCATTTTGAACATTCTGAGCCTTGCCGGATTCAGATGTTGGCGGAGATATGAGATCGAGATATAATATGGTTTGTTCGGGTACCGAGACAAGCCATCGTGTCATACATTGGGCCTGTGTCACTCATGTGTAGCTCATGCATATTAGCCATCAACATAACAGCTGCATTGGCCTGCAAGTCCTCCATATCATCATCGAGTCGGCATTTGCCATAAAGCTCTGTTCTTTGTTTGTGAGAGTCCACCAGCTTCATCCTTAAGAGCCAAAAGAAGAGCCTCTTTGAAATAAGCACCGCCCCTAGTCCTTGGCTTTGGGCATGCATTAGCCAGGTGTCCCTTCTCATTGCGGTTGTAGCATCGAAGACCATTCAACCCATTCGAGCATTTCCTGTTCCACTTGAGCTCGTTGTTATTCCTACCCACAGCATTAAACCCTTGACCACCGCCCATCTGACGACCATAACCACGATTACGAACTTCAACTCCATTGTTCACAAAACAGGCTTTGTTCTTGTATTGATGAGGAGCGAATGCGATTTTTGGATTTGTTGGTATAACGGCCAAAAGCATTAGCAATCATAACAAACCCTTAATGCTTGAACGGATCGGATTCCTCATTAGCTTCACTTACAAGTGCTTGAGCATTGTTGTTGTTGTATGGAACCAATTGATTTTTGAGTTGAGTTGTGATTGATCGTTTGGTGTTTTGAAGCAGTTGGTTGAGTTGCTTGTTGAGGAGGATAACTTTGTTGAGCATATAAGGCAAGTTGTTGATTTTCCGGATGTGTTGGTGGAGCAATTTGAGCACGGAGAATCCTTTGTCGATCAACTTCCTTTTCATGAGGTGTCAAGTAATCGTACAACAATCCGTATGTAGAATGATGCATGTTCTTCGCTTGACGGAGAAAAATGACATACTTCTCCCATTCAGGACCAAGAGTACTCAGGAACTTAGTATTCACAACAATTCTTGGCATGATGATGTTGTGTTTATCCAAATCATTGATGATGTCTGAAAATCGATGATGATAAGACTCTAGTGTCTCTCCGTGTTCAATCATGAAGTGTTCATAAGCCAAGTAAATTTTGGATTCCAAATCCTCGATTGAGTACAATCCTTCCAGAAGATGAATATGACCCCACATTTTCTTTGCAGTCTTTTGAGCATCAACACTACGAAGAATTGGTTTAGGTAATCCTAATAGGATATATTGCATTGCAAGTTCATCAGCTTCATAGTGTAGAAGTTCTTGGATTTAGATGCTGCAACAATAGCAATGTTCGTTTGTTCATCTCTTGGTGGAATAGCATTTGGATCTCCGGGTACAATGATAGTAGGCATCTCAAATGGACCTTCCAAGATAACCTTCTTTAAGAACTTTCCATGTGGCTTCTTCAGATCACAAAACCTAAAGAACCTTATCACCCATTGATCAGTTTCCGGAGTGAGCATTGGGTCTATCAAGTGATCCAGCCTCATGAATTGATTGTTGGCCGCTTAAAGCTTCACACATCTTTGCAAACCAAGTGGGTTCCTTCATAGTGTTCCTTGATGGATGTTGATTGAATTCGTATGTGTAGGGTTGTACTTGAAGACTTGGTGGTGGTTGAACCATTTGAGGTTGTGGATTTGCACCAAGTTGTGGAGTATGTTGTTGATTAAATTGTTGTTGATAAATTGCTTGTTGTTGATTCCATTGTTGATGTTGTGGACTTAGTTGTTGTTGTCGTTGAGGATAAGTGTAAGGGAAATAGTTAGAGTATGGTGGTTGTGACATGTTGAAAACTTGTGTTGGTAAAATGGATCTTTGTAGTCGAATGAACCTTTGGTGATGAAGTGTCCTTAGGCGTAGAAAAGACAAGAACCAAGTAGCACTTATGCGTAAAACACCAAAAGTTATGTGTAGGATTTAGCTTACGCGTAGTAGGGAAAAGCACTAAAGTTATGCGTAGACAAAGTTAGGTGAGAAAGTTAGGCGTAGGATTTTCTTATCGTAAGACTAGGCTTAGCGTAGGAAAATCTTAGGCGTAGGATTTCTGGCGTAAGCTTATGCTTATGCGTAATTTGGGTTTTTAAATGATCTTTACACTATCACAATGCAAAAGATATCCAAAGTCGAATATTTTTCATACTTATCCAAGTAAGAAAACACGGAATAAACGAAATGAAGATCAAACCAAGGAAAACTTGCGCGTTTTAGGGTTTTACTACGCGTAGGATTACTCGTAAGATTGATTATGCCCAAAGATGTTTCTAAACCAGTTTTTGTGTGATGAAATAGCTTCAATAACACCAAAATAACACAAAAGTGTGAAACTTGATGATCCAAAGCACTCAAAGTTATCGTAGAACTACACCTACGAATAAAAAACTAGTTCAAATACAATGATCCACGCATAAAGTTTGAAACTTTTTGCCAAAAACAAGTATTTTAACACCTTAAAACGTTGAAAGTACAAGAATCTTGGATTAAAAAGTGTAAAAAACAAGTTTGTAAGTGATGCAAAGTAGAGGTTATCTTTACGCGTAAACCAAAAAAAACCAAAATCTTCAAAACAAAAGTGTTCACCCAACTATTTGGCGATTGATACCACTGTTAGGTCACTAGTTTTACAAACACAAGTAATATAGAAAGATAGAGAGGTGATTGAACAAGATCTAACACACACACAAACAATAATAATATGGTTACGCGTAGAGTGAGTGAAAGAGGAAAAACTTGAACAACCAACCTTCAAATGAAGGTTAATACAAAGTATTTATAGGCAACGAGCTAGGGCAACACTCCCACTCCTTCCTTTTTCCTTATTGGACATGGGCCTAAGCTTATGGGCCTTCTACATAAGCTAGACCTTAAACAAACATAAAGGCCATATAAAGCTAACTATTACATATTAATTACTAACACTTGATTATGGTTTAGGAGTGATTCCAACACTACTGGTAGAACTATTCCCTTAAGAAGTGAGCACACTTTGAATAGGGCTAAACACTAGTACTGCATCTATTCATAATGATTCCATTGCCTTAATTTCTGATATGAATGCTTCTATTTCTGATGTGGGTGTTCCAACCATTGTCACTAACCAAATGGAACCCATTCTTGCATGGGGATCCCAATTATCAACATCCATTCTTGTGCGTGTTCAACGTAGATCGTTCAAATCGATTACGTGGTGTTACTGGACTCAGGCGTTCAAGCATATATGGTGGCGACGGTGGCTCATGAACTTAGGTAAATTCATCTGGACATTAGATTCGGGAATGATTTTGGTGCAATTATGGGTTATGGAGATTATGTTGTCGGTAAGTGTTATCTCAGGTATATTATGTAGAAGGTCTTGGTCATAACTTGTTCTCTGTTGGTCAATGCTGATTACGATCTGTAAGAGTTGAAAACATACTGTTTCGTTAGAGAACCTGATGGTAAGGAACTTTTAAGAGGTTCACGTGGTTCAAATCTATACACCATCTCTATCGAAGATATGATGAAGTCTTCTCCAATTTGCTTTTTGTCAAAGGCTTCAAAAACAAAGTCATGGTTATGGCATCGTCGTCTCAATCACTTGAACTTGGCACCATCAATGATCTCTCCAGAAAGGACTTAGTTGTAGGTTTACCTAGACTTAAGTATGAAAAGGATCATCTTTGTTCAG
Organism: Chrysanthemum makinoi; assembly: GCA_910596185.1. Classification (NCBI taxonomy): domain Eukaryota; kingdom Viridiplantae; phylum Streptophyta; class Magnoliopsida; order Asterales; family Asteraceae; genus Chrysanthemum; species Chrysanthemum makinoi. The sequence goes on from OU343219.1 coordinate 5,090,287, forward strand.
CATGTCAACTGGGAAAAAGCAAGAAGTATGCCCATAAACCCAAACCTACTAACTCTGTTTCAGAAGTTCTTCATACAATTTACATGGACTTATGTGGACCCATGAGAGTGCAGAATATCTTTGGGAAGAAATATGTGTTAGTTGTAGTTGATGATTTCTCTAGATTCACCTGGGTAAAGTTCTTAAGACAAAGGATGAAACTCGGATATCATCATCAAACTCATCAAGCAGTACTGCGAGTTCGACTTAACAAAGCCGTCAGAATCATCAGCGAACAATGGGCCTGAGTTTGTTAACAAAAAACTTAGTGAGTTTTATGAAAGTATTGGAATCAGTCATCAAAGAAGTGTTCCACGAACTCCTCAACGAGCGGTGTAGTTGAAAGGCGAATCGAACTCTTGTGGAAGCCGAGGATAATCTTGATTTACTCAAAAGTTCCAATGTTTCTTTGGGGTGATGCCATTGCCATTGCATGCTACACCCAAAATCGATCCGATTCACACGTCATGGAAAAACTCCATACGAACTTGTCCACAACAGAAAACCTAATCTTTCATTCCTTCGTGTGTTTGGTGCATTGTGTTATCCAACTAATGAGGGCAAAGACTTAGGCAAACTTAAAGCTAAAGCGGACATTGGAGTATTTGTAGGTTATGCACCAAACAAAAAGGGATACCGAATCTACAACAAAAGAACCCGAAATATCATGGAAACAATTCACGTTACGTTTGATGAGTTGGCCGGTCAAATGGCTCTGGACAATCAAGTTAGGGACCGCACTTCAACAGTCCATTGGTTCATCCCTTGTACCAATTCCTCTCCGCAACTCCATATGTACCTCCATCTGAAGATGATTTAAAGAAATTGTTTGATCCGATGTTTGATGAACTCTATGAGCCAAGTGCTAATGAGGTGTCAATTCCTAACGAGGTGCTATATCCCGTGAATGAAGTCAATCCTTCGGTCTCAATATCATTAAGTCAAGAAGCACCTACTGGCGATCACTCATCTCATCAACAAATCATCAATCTTCAATGTACATCATGGAACTGTTTCTGGCATCAATGATGAAGTTAATCCCTTTGCTACTACTGAAGATGATCCATTTGAAAACATATTTGCTCACGAATCATCATCGAACCATCTTCTTCGAGACATCGACTCTGCTACCTCAGTCCTCAACAACTACCACATGCACACCTTAGAAAATGGACTCACGATCATCCATTAGACAACATCATTGGAAATCCCTCTCGTCCAGTATCCACGCGGAAACAACTTGCAACGATGCCTTATGGTGCTTCTTCAACTCCGTACTCTCTAAGATCGAACCAAAAGATGTTAAACCGCCATGAATGAATAGGTTCAATGCCATGCAAGAAGAAATTCATGAGTTTGATCGACTTGATGTATGGGAGTTAGTACTGCTCAGTTGTGCTATGATTATTACTCTAAAATGGATCTTCAAAGTGAAACTTGATGAGCATGGTGATGTGTTGAAGAACAAGGCTCGATTAGTTGCTAAAGGATACCGTCAAGAGGAGGGTATTGACTTTGAAGAATCTTTGCTCCTTGCTCGAATCGAGGCAATCAAAATCTTTTGGCTAATCTTTGCTAGTAAGAACATGGTAGTCTATCAAATGGATGTAAAGCGGCATTTCACGAGCGGAGATCTTAAAGAAGTCGTCTCGTCGGTAACCTGAAGGATTTGTGAATCCAGAGCATCCTACTCACGTCTATCGTTTGAAGAAGGCTCTTAACGGTTTAAAGCAAGCTCCAAGGGCATGGTATGATACACTATCAAAGTTTCTTCTATCTACTGGATTTAGCAAAGGAGCAGTTGATCCAACATTGTTCACCAGGAAGTCAGGCAAACATTTAATTCATGTTCAAATTTATGTTGATGATATTATTTTTGCCTCGATTGACCCCAATGAATGTGATCGTTTTTCAAATGAAATGGGTTCAAAATTTCAAATGTCAATGATGGGACAAATGTCATTTTCTTGGGTTTACAAATTTCACAAAGTCCCGGAGGCATTTTCATAAATCAATCTAAATATGCAAATGAGATTTTAAAGAAATTTGGATTTGATTCAAGTGACCTATTGACACTCCATGATTGAATGAACCAAACTAGATGAGGACCACTCAGGGATCATGGTAGACCAAACAAAATATCGTAGTATGATTGGATCCCGATGTACCTCACACTAGTAGACCGACATCTTGTTATTTGTTTGCATGTGTGCTAGATACCAGGCTAAGCCTACCAAAAAGCGCCTTGAAGCGGTTAAGCGGGTCTTTCGGTATCTCCAAGGAACCATCAATATGGGACTTTGGTACCCGAAGGACACGGTATGTCACTAACGACCTATCTGCGATCGCGATCATGCGGGATGTCAAGATACTCGTCGAAGCGTCACGGAGGTGCTTTCGATTTTTGGGTGATAAGCTTGTGGTCTTCAAAGAAGCAAATGAGTACTTCTATTTCCTCTAGGGCGAGAATACATAGCCATATCATCTTGTTGTGCTCAAATCCTTTGGATGAGATCTCAATTATCTGACTATGGCTTTGTATTCAACAAAATCCTACAGTATTGTGATAATAAAAGTGCTATTGCTCTCTCATGCAATAACGTTCAACACTCAAGAGCAAAGCATATCGACATTGACATCATTTCATCGAGGAACAAGTGGAAAAGGTGTGGTGGAACTCTATTTTGTGAGGTTTGAATACCGGTAGCGGACATCTTCATCAAAGCTCTTCCAAGAGAACGTTTTGAGTTTATTCTTCCACGTCTTGGCTTGAAAAGCCTTCAACCAAAAACACTCAAACGTCTTCAGGAGGAAGACGAGGAGTAAAGGTCTATCTTCATCTATCTCTTGTAAATATTTATTGGAAAAACAAAATACAAAATTATAAAATTCTCAAAAATCAAATAGAAAATTATAAAACTTTCAAAATCCATAAAAATCGAAAATTCAAAAATCTTCAAAAAAATATTTGTCAATTTTGTCATGTTTTTCTAGGTTCGATAATATCTACGGTCTTTGTGATGTCATTCAAAGAATGACAATTTAGATGTTGTTGAATTCTTAAAAAATATATATATATATATATATATATATATATATAAAAAAAAAAATATATATATATATATATATATATTTTTGAGAGAAAGTGAAACAATGGTTTATTGTCATTTGTTGATAACCAGCTTTTCAAAGAAAGAACAAAGCCATACTTTATCATGTTTTCAAATTCCATGCTCGATTCTTTAAACATTTATCTACGAAAACTAACTGCTTTGAAAAATAACTCGGACTCTATTTTTGATAATCATCTGGACTTATTTGTCAAAATATCTATCTCTCAATCAACAACCTATGTCATTGATTGAGGGGAGAATGATTTCAATTAAATTAAAAAGTTATTTGTCATTCAATTGTTTTCAAAAGATATTAATGCATGTTTAATCAATGGAGTTTTAAAGTCTTAATATCCGATCCTTATCAGTTAAAGCGCTTTCATAATCAAGTCACAATTCTCCTTAAAAGCTTTCAAAATCAATTTAAATCTATAAAGATCACAAATCTCAAATGATTTGATAATTGTGATCGGGGAGAATTTGTGATTTAAATTGGATTTAAACTGATAATTCGGTAAATGGTTTTATAAGGATGTACATGCTCTCCTTCCCATATGTGCCAAACGATTTCAAATTTTCAAAATTTCCATGCACATGTTGAGGGGGAGCATTTATCTTAAACCACAAAGATCCTAAACGTGAGCAATTGAGGGGGAGCAAAATTATGAAAACCTCATCCTTCCCGAAAATGCTTTATCTACTTGTTTTGATTAGGGAAGTGATGATTGATATCTTTTAGAAAATAGAATTCAAAGAAGTTAATTCTTTCTCTTGCCTCCGTGTGCAAAACGATTTCAATCACTTGATGCACATGTTGAGGGGGAGCTCTTGTTCTAAAATATCAAAACAATTCAGGTACAAAATGCTTTGATAATATATCATAAGTATCTGGATTGATTTTCAAATGGTTTTCAATTGGTTCCAATGGCTGATGAACAATACCAAATGACCGACCAAATTTACTTTATGTATGGTGATATAAGGATGGTAAGGTTAGGTATTTGTTCCCATGATCCGAACGGAGGGATCTACCTAAGGACTATCCACTAGTTAGTGTAGAGTTCTTAGGTATGATGATAAAAGGAGAAAAATGAGATATGGGAAGAGTCGGTGAGAGACTAAGCTAGTCTTGGAATAAACCCAACAAGGTTCTTGCTATGAAGTCTCGGTAAGCACTGAAAGGGTTGAAGAATGAAAAAGAATTGAATGAGAAAAGGGTGAAAACAAATAGCCCTCCATATTTTCAACCTTAGGGCAGAAACCGGGTTCAATTCATATGCTACTGATGGTAACATCGGTATTGAAGAACAAGGCGTCATGGACCAGTGGCGCTTGCACTTCAACTTCTCAAACCACTCAAGTTCCTCTTAAAAGGACTTGTTTCATTCTCACGGGGAACCGACATTATCTATGAACTTTCTCTTAGAGATTATTGATATTGAAGGAGGAGACCCTCTCCCTAGTCTCGGATATAGGATCCAAATATGCACAAGAGTCTAGAGCCGAGATCATCAATAAAATCTCATTAGGACACTTTCAATGAAGACTCTCTGTTTCACACAATGTGGAAGAGAGATTATATCTTGAGTCCTACGCATTATCCTTGTGGTATTGCCAGAACATCCGAGTGATATGTGAACATATTCGCAATGAAGATGGAAAGCCTTCTGGAGCCAACATCAAACAAGCTCCTGGTAGGTGGCATGTGAGATCTATTATATAGATCAACCATGTGACAATTGAGCGAAACAATGGGATTCAATCTCTTGAATCAATCCTGGTTCGGTTATGGATTGCGGATACCTTTGAAAAACCGGTCTTTGTGCTTATAAATTCTTTTCTTTAGCACATCGACCGTGTACTAATTTTTCAAATCAAAAGGTGTTTTATGATTGATAATTGATTTTCATTAAAACCGTTGTATTGCAAAAACATTTTCTATTGAGCGATACACGGTTGTTTTTCAAATCTCTTTTCATCAATCGTGGACTTAAATCATTTGGTTCACTCACTCGTGTTGTCTTCTTTGAGACGTTCGGTTTGAGAACGGCTAGAGCATTTCGAAACCTGTCAAGGAAATTCTTGAATCCTACGATCCGAGGCGTACTATGTCTTGATCAGCGGGGAACCGTGGGCCATGTACCTCAATTCAACGAAAGTGATCAAAGACACTTTCGATGCTTTATGCTAACGCTTTGTATGTAGGTACGCGGCGTTTGCGGTGATCGAATGATCGGTCAATCGCCGCATCGCACCACACATTCATCTCAAAAGAAATCATAATTAGTGCATCAATGACTCTGATATTTTCACTCCATGCTTACGCTCTGTTGCTGCCAATATCATGAATTAAGCTTCCGCTACTCGATAGAAGATATCATGATCGAATGTGAGCAATCGGTCCGAAAGTCACAACATCACATAATTCCAACACCACAATGGATGTCTCATAGATTTTTGATAGTGATGATCTCAAAAGTTGGCTCAACATTATTATCACGTGGATCAGTAAAGACCTCCACTTGGATTAACCAAACATGCAATGAGAAGAATCAATGACTACGAGCTTCGGAGTAAAGTACTACATCAAGAATGCAAGAACAATTTTTAATGTAATATCTGTTTGTATTCAATGTAAGTTTAGTACATGATTGAGGTGACCTCCCTTAGGGGGAGATTGTTAGGAATTAGAAATTCCAGGTATTAAAGAGTCGGTCACCTCAAGTATATGTAGTCGTTATAAAGCTCGTAGTCGTAGTAATTTTAAGTTAAGTAGTATTTAGTTAAGTAACACCATGGAGGACGGACGGGTCTTTACCCACTGTATGCCTGATCCAGAGCCCGTTGTGTGGCGTTTTATTGTAAGACTATAAATACTCTCTACCTTCCAAGGTAGAGAGTTGGAGCTCATAATAAGATTTTTCTTTCTATAACTAAAGTTCCCTAAACCTCTAACTTTCTCTCTCTAAAAACCTCTTGTACGCCTACTTTGTGTTATGGTTTGATGTGTATGTGAAATCTAATAGTTTACACTTTTTGCTTAATATTTCAAAATAATTAAAGGTTTCCGTTTTGTTCTTTAAAAATTTTGTCCATGTATACCTAGAGTAATCATCCACTATGACCAAAGTGTAGTAGTTGCCTCCATAACTTTGGATAGCGGATGGACCAAATAAATTCATATGTAGTAATTCTAGACACCTAGTTGTAGACACCATGTTTTTAGCTTTATGACTAAAATGAGCTTGTTTTCCTACATTACAAGCATCACAAAAGTGATGTTCATATTTTAACTTAGGTAGATCTCTTACTAGATATTTGGATGATAGCGATTGAACAAATTAAGCATGTTGGCGTGACCAATCTTGACCATAAGGTCAGTATCATCCATAGAGGTAAGACATAATTTGTCTTTAGGTTCATTACCGATTTTAATGAACTCCATGTTTCCTAATTCCTCTTCCTATGGTTATGCCATTTTTTAGTATCTTACTACCGGTTTAGGTAAAGTACATTGCTTTTATCACATATTTATCCTATACTTAAGAGATTAAAGTTTAGGTTTTCTACGTGACACACATCGTTAATGGTTAGAGATTTGTTAGAAATCGTACCTTCACTTGATGATTCTACTGCTATTTCCAACACCACATTACCTCCATTGAAGGATTCATATGTGGAGAATAGATCTCTATTGCGGTCATGTGCCTTTCGTGCACCCTTATCCTTGACCCATTCATTCGGGTCTAGGTCGACCTTTAAGCATACCTAAGACAATAATAAACTCAAAAGTTTGGTCCCCATTTGTTTATGGGTCCATTAGTGTTAAACATTCCATTTATATTAGACATGTATGTATAAGATGAGTATGCATTCCATGGAGCAAAGTTTTGAAAAGGAAAACCATTTTGCATATTTGGGTTCCATCCCATTTGATGGTTACTTCTTGGATAAACGTTATTAGGTCTCCTAGATGGATTATGTTTTGAAAAAGATGGAGCTTTATTTCTTGCAAAAGTAGGATTATATTTTGGAGGTGGTTGTCTAGTGGTGACATGAGTTGGTTTCTTCCTATTAACGATAACAAACTCAGTTCTAGATGAAGAAGCTACGTTATTACCCTTTGTTTGATACAGCAGATCCACGAATCCCTATCTGTACACTAGTCGGTTCCCTTTTTAGGGGATCCATGGGATCCGCCACAATAGTGGCTGGTTTTTCTAGTGCCTTAACAAATTTTGTTTCTTTACTTTCACTAGTTGATGGATCAAGTTGTTGAATACCTAAACCTTTTTGGTTGTTACCGGTTTTAACGCCATCTAGTATTGTATCTAAAGTGTTCGTACTCATTCTAGCAATTTTAGAATCTAGATGATCAACTAGTGTTTGAAGTTGAATGCAAAGTTCACATTCACCACTTGCTATTTTACCCTTTTCTAAACGTTTGAGTTTTGCTTTTAATTCTATGACTTCTTTATCTAAACGTTGGTTTTGACTCTTTAAAAGCTTATTTTTGTTAATTAGTTTTAAGCTAATGTTGCATAGTTTGTCATATTCATTATGCAATGAGTCGTCATCAAGTGATGAACTACTATAGTATTCGTGACATACCTCATCATTTGCCATGAGACAAATTTCTTTGTCCTCCTCGTCGCTCATTCCCCATGTGCCGCTCACGAACGCCTTTTGATCATCCCGTTTGGGACACTTACTAATAAAGTGGTTTGGGTCCTGATGTGTCAACCGTGGTGTAAGTTTTAAAAATTTATAAACATGATTTAACCGTCTAATTCTATTAACACATACGAGCAAGTATACTCGTTCGCGATAGCAAAGTTGGGTAAGTCGAGATCGTCCCCAGGGATTTTGTGTTGAAATTGTTTTCTTGAAAAGATTGCAACAAGAAAGCTTTCAAGAAGCTTCCTCAAATTTAAAAGTGATGTTTTATAGTGAAATTCAATAATAAGAAATATATATACTTGTGTGTAGTCTATAGTCAATCATAAATAGTGTTCATGAAGGCTTGGTGTAAACTCTTGATGTGATGCACAAATCATAAGAAAATAATCTCCAACCATGGTATGTGATTGTAAAAATCATTCTACGAACAAAAACATATAGGTAATCCTTTCGGTCCTTATCCTAATGATTATCCTTTAGAAAATCCATTTGTTTGCAACATGTTCTTATTGAACTTGTTCTTACGAATCTTTCGACCCTTTCGTGATGAAAATGTTTCTAGTCTTGTTTTACTAAGTAAACATGGTGGTTGTCAATCACCATATCCCCATACTAGTTTGTCACTCAACTTTTTAGAATAAAACACAAGAGAAATCCTTTCGGTCCTTTTTCTTAAAACATGTTTTACCAACAAATCAAACCAAGACTAGTATTTTTCCAAGGGTTTATAGACAGATAGGTTACCCAACTTTCCAACTTTATTCGCCTAAGTTACCAAACTTTCATTTTGTTCACTTAGGTTACTCAACTTTAGTTAAGCATTCAACCTCTGTTTTTTCAGTGTAATCAAAGTAACCCAAATGCATTTTTTTAGGTAAGTTAAGTAACCTAAATGTAGCGTTTTAGAAATTCAGTAACCTAAATGTAGCATTTTTTTAGTTAAGTAACATGTTTGCACAAAAAAAAAGTTTGGTAACTTAGGCGACTAAAGTTGGAAAGTTGGGTAACCTATCTGTCTATAAACCCTTTTTCCAACAAACTCATTTAAACAAGATCATATATACATGCATCACATATGAGAACACTAGTATGATTATCTACATCCCAACATACAAGTATATCTCAAAACTACTCCATGATAATAATAACAAAACACAAGAAATAACAAAGTAATTCCAATAACTCAAGAGATAAGAAATCCATAACAAAGTTCATAGAATACCTAAACTTTTGCGATTACAAGAACTAGAATTCGTGGCTTGTAGCAACCACGCGCCTCCAATCACCTAGATTCACCGTATAACTCCAAATTACCAAAACTATGGATGAGAATTGTTCTCTCCTTGCTCATGGACGTTTTACAGTAAGAACTAAACTTTTGGGATGAATAAAATGGTTGGTTATAGTTTTGATGTAAACTATTACACTTTTGGTTGTGTCATACCTAGTAAACCAAGACTAGGTTCAATATATAGCCAAATAAACTTGCTCAACTGGCCATAAATGTTCCCAACAAGTTAATAGCAAGAAATGATCAGCCTCCAATGATTATGGGGAGTTAAGGTAACAATAAATGCAACTTTGTGTAACTGCAGCTCCTGCAACCGGATCGGTTGTGCTGGCAAACGGATCGGTTGCCATTTGACCATTGCCCGACGGATCGGTTCGATTTGACCGACCGGCTGGATTGATGTTGATTTGACTTTTGTTGACTTTCTTGTTATACGCCTCATTCTTTGCTCTCGCTAATGATTTCCAAGGCAAAACTTGATCTCTCCTTGCTGTAGATACTTAGAAATCATTGTGCTTCCCAATCATTGAGTCCAAAAGCTTCCTTGCTCGACTTCCTTCCTCGGGAATCTTCCAAATGTGCATAAAAACTTCATTTCTTCATCATTCGTGATACATGGCTACATATACATACACAATATGCATGCTTTTGCAACATTTATGAGTAAATATAGCCGATTATCATGCACAAAACCAACAATAACGCTACTAAAAACATGTTCATTTTAGGCGTTTTCAAATTCCCCACAAGTTCTACTAGCCCTCGAGTAGGTCTAACATTTGCAAAGATTGATTTCAATGGTCTTGACACCGTGGTTCCAAAAATGTAACAATCATCCCAAAAGAGATAATCATTGGTTTGCTTTTAATATGTGAAAAACTTTTAAAAATGAACTAAACACTTTTGATAACATAACTAGAACACCTCACGAACGATTTTAAGAATTCACTCAACACTCATATATTGGTGGGTATATGTAAATCACTCAATGCCTAGTCATGATCAATGCTTTTTACCATAAGCTTGTACAAGTATCAAAACAAATAAAATAAATTCATCAAAGAGGGCTTTTATTCGGGTTATATCGTTAAGGATATGGGTTTATAAAAGGTATGGATAAGGCATGGGATGGTTTATGAAATTGATGTTAAAAGTCAAGTCTAAACCTCCATGTTGCTAGCCATCATATAAACCACAATCCCGTAAATGATTATTTCTCCTCTTCCAATATCGATCTCCTAAAATATGTATAGCTCAATTTAGCTCATTGGCTAATTAATATCCTTCATATAGCTCATTGGCTATAACCATTTTTTTAACGAGTTCCCCACACTTAGCGTAGCATACACCACACAAAAAATAAACAATTGAGAAGAGCGTCTCCTTCATCTTTGTTGGAGAATGGTACACACTATAAACAAAGTGTAGCTTCTTCATAATCATCAAAAACAATCCAACATTCCAAACAACTAGCAACAAACCAATATACATGACAAGGGTTGGCTAAAGTTTAAAGTGTAAAATCTTTTTGTATTTTTTGGATTTAACAAATGAAAAGATTGGCTCAGAGGGTGTAACTAAGGGTATCTAGTGCTAAAGATGAGCACTAACAAACGGGTCCATATAAGTGGTTAACTAACCAATGTGGTTAGCTAATATATCATTAGATGTAAAATGGAAGGCCATTTGGGTTAAATCCTACGATGTCTCTTATCACTTGAACATATTTTTATCACTCGAGAGTGATTTTAACCGTAATGCATAACTAGTACAAGTTCTAGAATCGACATAATCACCGGCACACTCATAGCAAATATAAAACAAAAGATGTGTTTTATACAAAAAGAAACCTCACAATTAAGTGGAAAAAGGCTATAATGCATGCTAGAAAATGCTATCAAATCCAAAATGAATTACTTCCGTAATTTGGTTCAAATCAAAAATTTACAAAAACTTATTTTACCATTGAAATACCCAAGTTGTTTTAATATTTATCAATAATGTGTGAAACAAATAGACCATCAAGGGCGAATTCCTTCTAATTACTTGCATCCAAAAGTTATCTAAGAAAATTAAAATAAAAAAATAAAAAATGCGTATCATTTTTCCTATTTTCTTCCCTCCCCATACTTAAGTTTTGCATTGTCCTCAATGTAATAAAATGAACTTCAAAGTAAAGAAAATGGGAAAAGAAATAGTTAAAGATACCACGGATAGAATACATACGCATATTGGGTCATAAGAAAGCATGTTAGTTATCCAACTCCAAATATTTGACCATCAATAAGCTTCCGACACATCCATCCTGCAAACAAAACTGCAATACACAATACACAAACAAAACAAAACAAAACAGATGCTACTAAAAACAAAATAAAACCAAGTATGATAATCATCCTAAAGAAATAGTTAAAGAGATAGAAATAATATAGTTTAACACATCATAACCATTGTCTTTGAAACCACAAATCACGAATGATCCACGATCACTCGTCATCCTGTCGTCACCTTCTTCATCATCATACTCATCATCATCATCACTCTCAGTTACATAGTCTTCGTCCACGATCTCCGAACGAACTCTCCTCTTCTTCTTCTTTCCTCCAACTCCTGATGATGATCCTCCAACATCATAGCTTACTCCACCAACCTCGGGTAATCGACCATATGCGGGCACTGGATCAGGAAATGGTGCGTATCCATGATATGGATACGGATAGGGTCCAGGATAAGAAGTGTAGGGGAAAGGATATGGTGGAACATTGGGTGGATTGTAGGGTGGTAACTCGTAATTGGCTTCTCGAGTCATGTGTTGAAAGATAGGCATTGAATAATCATTGATGTAGTTGTTTCTCAACATCATCGAGTCTCTCCACACATCCCTACACTGAATCTCATCTAAATGTTGGTTCCACTCTCCCAACCTGAATCAAAACTACTGGATGTACCCGTTTGCACGCGTTCCCATTGGTATGTTTCCTACTGTTGTGGTTGTTGTTGTTGTTGTTGTGGTTCAATCCATAACCCCAAGGTTTTCGATTTCCTATTCAAAGCATTTCCAAAACCATTTGCACTCCACATCTCACTAAACTTTGGCTCTCCACACTTAGCCAACTCACTATCATCATAATACCCAAGATTCTTTGCCAACCTTGTCACGAAATGTCCTCCACAAATGTTGCTATTGCTTTTGATTCCCGAGGCCCTCCTAGACAAATACTCGACTATCTACCAAACCGCATTACCATCCTTAGTTTCTTATATTAACATCATAACCCATAAGTACGGTTTCTGACATTTGTCCCTGCTTCCATACCTATGAAACAGCCCAGTCACTATCAATTTGTGAAGTATCCTCATTAACGGATTCCGATGGTTCAGGCATTCCTCTAGTGCAGAAGGATCTCCCACTCGATTCCAATAGGTGGGTACCCTAGGAAAGTCTTTTTCAAACATCCGAAGCCTTGAAAAGTGAGCTTGTTAGATATTAACTTTTTACATACACATCATAACATTAACACAAGGTAGAATATAGATGGAATTCTAGAGAGAGAAAGTTAGAGGTTTAGGGAACTTAGTGAGAGAAAGTGAAAGATATTATTATGAGCTCCAACTCTCTACCTTGGGAGGTAGAGAGTATTTATAGTCTTACATAAGCGCACACATCGCATTGGATCAGGCATCAGATGGGTAAAGACCCGTTCATCCTCCACGGTGTTACTTAACTAAATACTACTTAACTTAAAATAACTACGACTATGAGCTTTCTAACGATTACATATACTTGAGGTGACCGACTCTTTAATACCTGGAATTTCTAATTCCTAACAATCTCCCCTAAGGGAGGTCACCTCAATCATGCACTAAAATTACATTGAATACAAACAGATATGACATTAACAATTGTTCTTGCATTCTTGATGTTGTCCTTTGTTCCTAAGCTCGTAGTCATTGATTCTTCACATTGCATGTTTGGTTAATCCAAGTGGAGGTCTTTTCCTGATCCACGTGATAATGTTGAGCCACTTTTGAGATCATCGACTAGTATCTCTCGATACATCCATTGTGGTGTTGGTATTATGTGATGTTGTGACTTTAGGACCGACATGCTCACATTCGGATCATGATATCTTCTCATCAGTTAGCGGAAGCATTTGTTGAATCATGATATTGGCAGCAGTAAGAGAAGCATAGTATAAAAATATCAGAGTCATTGATGCACTAATCATGATTTCTTTTGAGATGAATGTGTTAAGTGAGCATGCGGCTATGGATTGACCGCTTCATTCGATCAGTACGCAAACGTCGAGGTGTACCGCATAAGCAGTTAGCAATAAATCGCACGAAAGTGTCTTTGATCACTTTCGTTGAATTGAGGTACACGCCCACGTTGATCGATTACAAGTCTGCTTGTGATCGGTATAATTCGAAGAATTTCCTTACAGGTTTCGCAGTTTGCTCTAGCTGTTCTTAAACTGGAACATCTCAAAGAAGACAACACGGAGTGAGTGAACCAGCGAATTTGAGTCCACGATTGATGAAAGATATTTGAAAACAATCGAGTATTGCTCAATAGAAATTGTTTCTGCAATACAACGAAGGTTTTAATGAAAATCAATTATCAATCATAAAACACCTTTTGATTTGAAAAATTAGTACACGGTCGACGTGCTAATGAAAAGAGTTTAAAGCACAAAGACCGGTTTTTCAAAGGTATCCGTCAATCCATAACCTGAACCGGGATTGATTCAAAAGATTGAATCGCCCATTGTTTCTTCGGTTGTCACATGGTTGATCTGTATAATAGATCTCACATGCCACCTACCAGAGCTTGTTAGATGTTGGCTCCGAAGGCTTTCCATCTTCACATGAATATGTAAACACATCACTCGGATGTTCGGCAATACCACAAGGATAATGCATAGGACCAAGATATAATCTCTCTTTCCACATTGTGTGATATAGAGAGTCTTCATTGAAAGTGTCCTAATGAGATTTATTGATGATCTCGTGGCTCTAGACTCAATTTGTGCATATTTGGATCCTTGCGGAGACTAGGGAGAAAGGGTCTCCTTCTTCAATATCAACAATCTCTAAGAGAAAGTCGATAGATAATGTCGGTTCCCCGTGAGAATGAAACAAGTCCTTTTAAGAGGAACTTGAGTGGTTTGGGAAGTTGAAGTCAGTGCGTCACGGGTCCATGACGTCTTATCTTCAATACTGATGTTACCATCAGTAGCATATGAATTGAACCCGGTTTCGGCCCTAAGGTTGAATAAATGGAGGGCTATTTGTTTTCACCCTTTTCTCATTCAATTCTTTTAATTCTTCAACCCCTTCAGTGCTTACCGAGACTTCATAGCTAGAACCTTGTTGGGTTTATTCCGTACTTCAGTTTAGGTCACACTCTTCCCATTCCTAATTTTTCTCCTTTTATTATCATACCTAAGAACTCTACACTAACTAGTGGATAGTTCCAGGGTAGATCCCTCCGGTTCTGGCGGATCTTGGGAACAAAAACCTAACCTTATCATCCTTATATCACCGTACATAAAGTAAAGTTGGTCGGTCTATTTGGTATTGTTCATCTGCCGTTGGAACCAATTGAAAACCATTTGAAAAATCAACTCAGATACTTGTGATATATTATCAAAGCATTTTGTACCTGAATTGTTTTTGATATTTTTAGAATGAGAACTCCCCCTCAACATGTGCATCAAGTATTTGAAAATGTTTTGCACACGGAGGCAAGAGAAAGAATTAACTTCTTTGATTACCATTTTCTAAAAGATATCACCATCACTTCCCAAATCGAATCAAGTAGATAAAGCATTTTGGGGAAGGATGAGATTTTCATGATTTTGCTCCCCCTCAATATGTGCTTCTAGGTTTGAAAGGAGTTTACACATACTAGAGGAACACCTTTATTGAGATAAATGATCACGTTTCAAATTATAGGTTTAAGATAGATGCTCCCCTCAACATGCATTGAAAAATTTGAAATCGTTTGTCATGGGAGGCAAACATGCTTAATCACTTAAGAAACCATTTATCGAATTATCAGTTTAAATCCTATTTAAATCACAACTTCTCTCCCGATCACAATTATTAAAACTCTTTGAGATTTGTGATCTCTGTAGATTTTGGAAAGCTTTTAAGGAGAATTGTGACTTGATTATGAAAGCGTTTTTACTGATAAGGATCTGATGTTGAGATTTTAAACTCCATTGGTTAAACATGCATGTACATCTTTTGAAAACAATTTAATGCCAAATAACTTTTAATTTAATTGAAATCATTCTCCCCTCAATCAATGACATAGGTTGTTGATTGAGCGATAGAGATTTTGACAGATAAGTCGTGATGATTATCAAAAATAGAGACCGAGTTATTTTTCAAAGCATTTAGTTTTCAAGAGATAAATGTTATAGAATCGAGCATGGAATTTGTAAAACATGGCTCGTTTTTCTTTTAAAACCGGTTATTGCTGAAATGACAATAAACCATTTTTTTTTCACTTTCTCCCAAAAATATTTTTGATTTTTTTAATTTTTTTGATTTTTTTGATTTTTTTTTTTTTTTTTTTTTGATTTTGATTTTTTTTTAAAGTTGAGCATCTCAAGTCCGGTAATGATTAACGACAAAGAACGTGATATAATCGAAGAGAAAAACATGACAAATTGACAATATTTTTTGAAGATTTTTCGATATTTTCAGATTTTTATGGATTTTTGAAAGTTTTATATTTTTCTATTTGGTTTTATAGGGTTTTATAATTTTGTATTTTTTTTGGATAAATATATAAAAATATAGATGAAGGAAGACCTTTACTCCTCGTCTTCCTCTGAAGACGTTTGAGTGTTTCGGGAAGGCTTTTAAGCCAAGTCGTGGAAGAATAAACTCAAAACGTTCTCTAGGAAGAGCTTTGGTGAAGATGTACTTGACTCATGAGTCCTCACAAAATATAGTTCCACCACACCTCATTCTGATGAATGTCGAAATAATGCTCAGTGTTAACATTGAGCTGTTGAAGAGAATGCACTTTGCACTTATTATCACGATACTGAAGGATTTTGTTGAATTCAAAGCCGAGAGTCGATAATTGAGATCTCATCCATAAGAGAGCACAACAAGATGACATTATGTATTCAGCCTCTGTGAGGAAAGTAAAGTACTCATTTCTTCTTTGAAGCTCACAAGCTTATCACCCAAAAACGAGCACCTCCGGATACTTCGACGTATCTTGACAACCGCATGATCATCATCCGCATAGGCCAGTGACTATACGTTGTCCCGGTAGTCCCATATTGATGGTTCCTTGGAGATACCGAAGACCCGTTTGCTTCAAGGTGCTTTTAGTAGGCTTAGCCTGTATCTAGCACACATGCACAGCGGCAAACAAGATGTCACGGTCTACTAGTGGGTACATCGAGGATCCAATCATACTACGATATTTCGTTTGGTCAATCATGATCCCTGAGTGGTCCTCATCTAGTTTGGTGGGGGTGTCAACAGGGTCACATGAATCAAATCCAAATTTCTTTAAAATTGCATATTTAGATTGATTTATGAAAATGCCTCCGGGACTTTGTGAAATTTGTAATCCCAAGAAAACCGACATTTGTCCCATCATTGACATTTGAAACTTAGAACTCATTTCATTAGAAAATGATCACATTCCATTGGGTCAGTCGAAGCAAAAATAATATCATCAACATAAATTTGAACATGAGTTAAATGTTTTTCACGACTTCAATGAACAGGATCAACTGCTCCTTCTGAATCCGGATGATAGAAGAAACTTTGACAAGTGTATCATACCATGCCCTCGCTTGCTTTAAACCGTAGAGAGCCTTCTTCGACGATAAACGTTAGTAGGATGCTCTTGATTCACAAATCCTTCAGGTTGGCTGACGTAGACGACTTCTTTAAGATCTCCGTCCAGAAATGCCGTCTTTACATCCATCTGATAGACTACCATGTTCTTACTAGCAGCATTAGCCGAAGATTCGATTGCCTCGATTGACAACGGAGCAAAAGATTCTTAAAAGTCTATACCCTCCTCTTGACGATATCCTTTAGCAACTAAACGAGCCTTGTTTTTCAACACATCACCATGCTCATCAAGTTTTACTTTGAAGATCCATTTGAGAGCTATAATCATAGCACTCTGGCAGGTACTTCCCATACATCAAGTCGATCAAACTCATGAATTTCATCTTGCATGGCATTGAACCATTCATTCATGGCGTTTTTAACATCTTTGGTTCGATCTTAGAAGTACGAGTTGAAGAAACACCATAAGGCATCGGTTGCAAGTTGTTTCCGTGTTGATACAGGACGAGAGGATTTCCAATGATGTTGTCTAATGGATGATCGTGAGTCCATTTTCGAGTGTTTGTGTTGTTGAGCGAGTAACTGGTCGATGATGTCTCTGAAGAAGATGGTTCGATGATGATTCAGGAGTAGCAAATATGTTTTCAAATGGAGCATCCTGGAGTAGCAAGGATTAACTTCATCATGATGAAACATTTCCATGATGTACATTTGAAGAATGATGATTTGTTGATGAGATCGAAGGATCAGCAGCATGTGCTTCTTGACTTAAGGATATTGAGACTGAAGGATTGACTTCATTCACAGGAATATGAGCATCCTCGTTGCGGAATCATTACCTCATGAGTGTTTGAATCATACAGTTCATCAAACATAGGATCAAACAATTTCTTTACATCATCTTCGGATGGGGGTACATATGGAGTTTCTTGAGTAGAGTTTGGAACAAGAGATGAACCAATGGGGTGTCTTGAAGTGGGTCTGAGCTGTATTATTTGACCGACTCATCAAACGTAACGTGAATGGTTTCCATAATATTTCGGGTTCTTTTGTTATAGATTCGGTATCCCTTTTTGTTTGGTGCATATCCTACAAATACTCCAATGTCAGCTTTAGCCCTTAGTTTCCCTAAGTCTTGACCCTCATTAGTTGGATAGCACAATGCACCAAACACACGAAGGAAGAGAGAGGTTTTCGTTGTGGACAAGTTCATATGGAGTTTTTCCATGTACGGAGTGGATTAGGGAACGATTTTGTGTATAGCATGCAGTGGCGATTGCCCAGAGAAACATTTGAACCTTTGAGTAAATCAACATTGTTCTAGCGGCTTCAACCAGAGTCCGATTTCGTCGTTCAACTACACCGTTCTGTTGAGGAGTTCGTGAAATACTTCTTTGATGACCGATTCC
This sequence comes from Chrysanthemum makinoi, assembly GCA_910596185.1. Classification (NCBI taxonomy): domain Eukaryota; kingdom Viridiplantae; phylum Streptophyta; class Magnoliopsida; order Asterales; family Asteraceae; genus Chrysanthemum; species Chrysanthemum makinoi. The sequence continues at coordinate 5,108,655 of OU343219.1, forward strand.
AACGCTAGAATTCATTAAGTTGTTTGTTGACAAACTCAGTTCCATGTCTGTTCTGACTCGGCGGTTTTGTTAAGTCGAACGCACAGCTTTTAATGAGTTTGATGATGATATCAGGAGTTTCATCCTTTGTCCTTATGAACTTGACCAAGGTGAATCTAGAGTAATCATCAACCACAACTAACACATATTTCTTCCCAAAGATATTTTGTACCCTCATTGGTCCACATAAGTCCATATGAATCATTTGAAGGACTTCTGTGACAGAGTTAGTAGGTTTGGGTTTATGGGCATATTTCTTGCATTTTCCCAATTGACATGCTGAACAAAGATGATCCTTTTCATACTTTAGTCTAGGTAAACCTACAACTAGGTCCTTTCGGAAAGATCGATGGTGCGAGTTCAAGTGATTGAGATAACGCATACCATGACTTTGTTTTTGAAGCCTTTGATAACAAGCTGATTGGAGAAGCCCTCATCATGTCATCGATAGAGATGGTGTAAAGGTTTGACCCACGAGTTCCTTTTAACAGTTCCTTACCATTAAGATCTCTAAGCGGTATGTTTTCGAATGCAACTTCTAGATCGAGTCAGTGACCAACGGAAGAAGATATGACCCAACCCTTCAACATAGTAGACTCTTGACACTATCACCTACAACATAATATACACAGAATGATCATTACCAAATCTACATCCCGATGAACTTGCTCACGGTTCATGAGCGTGACGGTCTCAGTCGCCAACTGGGAACAGTCGGTCCACAAAACGATTTGAACGATCTGCATTGAACACGACAAAGGATAACGGATAATTGGGATCCCCATGCAAAATGGGTTCCATTTGGTTAGTAGTATGGAACACCCACGGAATCGAAATCATCCATATCAGTAGAATAGAATCATTGAATAAATGCTTGGTGTATTATGCCTATTCAAAGTATGTATACTTCTTAAAGGAATAGTTCTACCAGTAGGCATCCATTTTCTAGTGGGCATAATCTTAGCATTTTGAGAACAAAACTGATTATTCTTATGACCAAAAGGTATCCAATAATAACCTATCTTTATAAAAGTTCTTCCTGTGGGTTTCCAATGTTTTCTAACATCTTCGTTTTGCCTTTTTGCCTTAATTGCGATTATTAGCATTAGCAATTTTAACGGGCATTTGACACATTAGACAAAGCATTCACACCACATTCATGATTAGCAATGAAATTCAAGCATGCAGCATTACAAGGTTTAGATAGTATCGAATGAATTAATTACAGATACGCCTAAGGCTAATACTAGAATCAACACGATTCGCTTTATTCAACTCAAGCCTAACGTTCCTAGATTGGTCTTCTACTCTCTTCCAAGGCACATTCTTAGCTTGCAAGGTCCTATCATTCCTTGTATTGTCTTGAGACTTTGACCTGCCGCTTTAAAGTCACCGATTACTCTCAGTAGAGGGAATGGGAGCATTAGTTGGTTGATCTAATTTTTGCATTCCCGAACTTGATGTGCAAGGATCTGAAGTACTAGAAGGCACATTAGTGTATACTTAAACCTGTGATTTGAGCTTTTTGCAGGCACACTAAAGTTCACTTTCTTAGCACTAACATATCTCGAATCGAGCTACTTGAAGGCATTAGTGTTTCCTTTTTAAGACGGGCATAGAACGGATTCCCTGCTTGGCACTAGGCATAGAACAGGGCATCACAGCTTTGCCTTTTTCACCTAAGGTTAAGGATTTTGGGCATGTGGCAATTACACATTCTAGCAACTCTTGAGATCGTTTGGCCGGGAGGCAAGCAAACCTAATTTCACTATCAAGAGGTTTATTAATGAAATCCTCTTCGACAATCTCACGAAGACATTCTAGACTATCCTTAAGGTGAGCACAGTATTCATGAAAAGCATGTTCATTATTCCTAAGATGAGGAGGAATATATTTAACATCCTCAGTGTGTATTTGCAGATCTAAGGGTGACTTTGAGACAACATTCTTATTGAAAATAAGTGGCAGTTCCCATTTCCCTGACTTCTTAGATTCTCAATTTCCTTTTGTAAAGACGTTATTTTTTCGTTGTTTTGGTCACGGTGACTTTTATTGTATCATATAACTCTTTAAAATGTCGTTTTACTTTTTCATTTTCTTCTAGAAAACTCTCGTTTTCCTTTTGTAAGGCATCAACTAAGTTTTGAAGATGAAAAGTTTGAGAATTCGAGAATCTAAAGGGAGGGATTTGGGAGTCTGTCATATTGTTCGTTTGACCCTTTAATTGAGAGATTTGGGCTTTCAACTTTCCATCGCGTTGCATGAGCTTGAATCTGATCATCACGTTTGTTAATTTGAAAAACTGCATCAAACTCTGGAGCATCTGACGATGTCTTGACATTTGAAGTTTTAACATTCTCTTTCAGATGTTGATATTTTAGTTGTAAATTAAAATGCTCAACTTCCAGTTTAGAAAAATGTTTAACCAAATTGTTGTGATCATCCTGTTCAATTTTCTCGTTTAGTTCAATTAGTTTTTCAAGCTCAATGACACGATCATGGGAGACTTTCAGGGCCCCAGATAGTTCATGAAATTTGGAAGCATTAATAGAGCAATTTGAAGCAGTGAAAAAATATCTTGAGCAACACATTCAGTAATAAGAGTCTCATTTAAGGTATGCAAGTTCTTCCTCTCAATCTCATTATATTTTAGTGCACGCTCATAATCACTAACTTCAACTACCATTGCATCAAATTCCTTTTCCATTTCTTTAATATGATTTTGTCCCCGTTGTAAGACTCTCAAAATGATCTTTTAGTTGTTTAAAGAAAGGCATGACCTCATTTAAATAACATTCTTTCATTTGCTCAAAACCCCTTTCTCCTTCAGTTATCCCAGTGGGTGTGATCCTTTTCTTACAAGTTTTCTCAAAATCGGTAAATAGTTGAAGAATAACATATTGACTGATTAAGGTCTTGCTCTTAGTGGCAATAGTTCTAGGAACTAAGTGCATTGGTGTATTTGGAGGATACTCAGTCGCTTTAGGGAATTTCCTACAAGGGGGATTCTTTTCAACAAGATTTTCAGCTTTTTGCAAGTCCATATCCTTTTTCCAGAACACTTGTTCAGGGGTCAGCAATGTTTGAGGCTTAAACATGTTCAAGGAAATCCAGTTTTCCTTCTTGTAGTCATGGGGAGTGATAATAATCTTTTTCTCTTTGCATTTGGGGTCATCTAGTTTTTTGTTCATCCTTTCCCTAGTGACTTCATCTGATTTCTTATCTTCCTCAGTACTCAACCAACTAGGTTTCGCCTAGGCTTAAGAATTTCATTACCATCATAAAGCACCTTATGAGCATTTCTAGCCTTTTAATTACCTGGATTCGGTTCCTTAACAAGGGGAATGCTATGCTTATCGCTTAAGACTCGATGTTTAGTGACCATGTGAGAAGCATCAGAATGGTGTTTCCTTGTATGTACAACTTGTTCTCAAGTTTGTTTTTCAAAGTTTTCGATTAGAAAAATCTCAAGAGTTTTGATTCCTTTGCATTAAATTCTTGCTTTCACATTTTCTTGAAGTTCTTGTTTTTGCTTAGATGTTTTAGAGAGTTTTTCTTGCAAGGAATTTAATTCTTGTTTCAATATTTCTTCTCTAAACTTACTTTTTCTAATTACGTACATACTTGGTTATCCATTTCCTGCTCACGAGTGGTCAACTCAAACTTAGCACGTTGTTCATAAATAGCAACACGTTCTTTATAGGCATTTAGTTCGAAATAATGGAATCATCAGTGGCACATGCAGTGTATTCATCACAAACATAGTCATTGTTGACTGCAGAAGATGCATCACTTGGTACAACTTCACTTTCACTTTGTTTCACGTATTGATCATATGGGACAATATTGATATTACCCATATTTTCAATATTTGATTCAATAGTTTCAGTTGATTGTACTTTGTCATGCATCGGGTGCACATCAGCATCATCGTATAGTTTTAATACCTCTGAGATGAGCTTGTCATGGGATGGCTCAGCTAGTGATGTAGAGGAGACTTTGGGAGAAACCATTGGAGAAATGCTAGCCATAAAATTGTATGTGCGTAGGTCCATCATCCACATCGAGTCGTATGCATCATCGCGACTTGAAAGGCATTCTAATGATTGTGACCTATCTCTTGAATAGGCTGCTCATCCACATCTGCATCATAGGTCTTGGCATTGCCCTCAGCAAAATAGCAATTCCTCTTCATTCAAGTAGCACCATTGTCGAGCTTGAGCGGCATCTTCTCTCTGAAATAGCCAGCATTCTGTGGGCGCTTTGGAGATGTACAGTTCCTTGCAATGTGTCCCTCTCCACCACAGTTATAACATTTGATGAGCTTAGTTTGACCTTGGTTACCATTCCTTCCTCGATTCGGGTTTCCAACATAACCTCTCCCAGCTCCACCTCGTCCCGATCATCTGTCTTTCCGTCTGGTTGCACCACGATCCTTCCATCTTTAATAGTGGCTTGATTGTGTGGGTTAGATGCAGCTCTGAGGTTGTTGTTGGTTTGTGGGAGAGTATTCATGTTTTGACCGATGAGAAGAGCTAGTTGATTAATGAAGCTTCCGTGAGTATCAGCATCAACTTGTTTGTACATAGGATCAGGAATGAGTTTGTGATTACCATTACCCAAGGGTATGACTTGTGATGCTTTGGTTGTGATTCCGATGTTTGAGTAGAAAGTTGTAGAGTCATTAGACGAGCTTGTCTCTCCCTAGTTGGTTTTGAACTGATTGAGAATTAATTTTTCAAACATAGCATGTCTCTCATTCGGAAGGAGGAAGGCATAGAGTTGCTCATAGTTTGTATTCTTCAATCCTTTAGTGAGCTTCACAGCGGTAACAAACTTGTGCCATTCGGGATTCATGTTGTTCACAAATTTTGAGTTCAACTGAATGTTAGGCATAGTCATTCGGATGTTCCTCATGTCATTAACTAACTTATGAAATCTCACATAGTACTCATAGACACTCTCATCGGGTTTCATCTTGAAATGCTCAAATTCGTCATAGAGTTGGGATTCTCTGTCTTCCATAGTTAATTCGGAACCTGAGAGAAGCATCTTAACATTGTCCCAAACGCCTTAGCATCGTGTTATGATTGATCAACTTGTAGATGTCTTTAGGAAGACCTTGAAGAACAATGTTTGAAGCCCTGATATCTGCATCAAATCTCTTTTTATCTTTATCATCAAGCTCATCATACATCTTAGGTCAGTCAATTCCGTAAACAGGAGTACCATCTGCATTAGTATCAAGTATGTCTCTAGTCGTCTCAACTCGATATGGTCCTTCATCAATGGATTTGAGAATGTTGACACCATTTTCCTTTCCAAGGCAATACAGTCTAATTCGTTGAGCCCAAGAGTCGTAGTCATTCATCAAGCATGGGTGGACGAGTATCTGAACCAGTTGCTTGAACATCTTCGAACAGTGGAGATAACATGGGAACGTTGGTAGACATGTTAACGTTATACGGGATTTTATAGCTCTATGATTAAACCGAAATGGATTCTTTCACGGATTTTCTGAATCAAGAGAAAACCGTAAACAATCACTCAAGACTCTGATGATAAAATACTAAATCGCTAGAAGATAATGCACTAAGTCGCTAGAAATTAGTGCACTAAGTCGCTAGAAATTAATGCACTAAGTCGCTAACCCTTAATTCGCTACACCCCTAAGTCGCTAGAGTCCCAAGTCGCTAATCAGAAAAACAAGTCGCTAAGTAGTAACTCGCTATCACCAAGTCGCTAACCATATTTTGGCAGCAATTCGCTACACAAGTCGCTAGAGACACAAGTCGCTAAAGAGCAACTCGCTACTGACCAAGTCGCTACCACAATGTCGCTACCGTAGTGGAGAATCCACTACTTGTACTTTAACTCGCTAGGTCTAACTCGCTAGTTCCAACACCGTAAGTCGCTACACAAATGTGAAGCAAGTCGCTACCAAGAAACTATTCCGTGAGCTAAGTCGCTAGCTTGAAAAACCATATAAACCTCACTTTTCAATCCAAAAACAACCCAACCAAGATGATTCAAGCTTACCAAATGAAAACCTAAACACTTTTGATGATTCTAAACATAAAAGTACAACCAAAATCGAAACTTTAACACTAGAAATCAATCAAATGATGCTAAAACCACTAAACTTTTTCAAACTTAGAAACCACCTAAAAACCACTAGAAATCCAAAGATGTGTAAGATATGATCTAACCATGGCTCTTGATACCAATTGTTAGATATTAAATTTTTACATACACATCATAACATTAACACAAGGTAGAATATAGATGGAATTCTAGAGAGAGAAGGTTAGAGGTTTAGGGAACTTAGTGAGAGAAAGTGAAAGATATTATTATGAGCTCCAACTCTCTACCTTGGGAGGTAGAGAGTATTTATAGTCTTACATAAAACGCCACACATCGGGTGTGGATCGTGCATACAAAGTGGGTAAAGACCGTCCGGCCCTCCACGGTGTTACTAAACTAAATACTACTTATCTTAAAATAACTACGACTACGAGCTTTCTAACGATTACATATACTTGAGGTGACCGACTCTTTAATACCTGGAATTTCTAATTCCTAACAGAGCTTCAAATAATCGATGCTTAACCTCATGTGGTTCATACAAGCCAAGAGCCACAGCGAAATTCGGCAAAGTGTAGGCATGATCCCGTCCACAAAGCCTAAGCCAAACACAAACGTCCTCAATCAAGTTCCTAACATTCACCTTTCTTTCAAAATACATGGTTGAAAAGAACTCCATACACCACTCTCGATAGACCTCTTCATTGATGCCAAATGCTCTTTCCCATGACAAATAATCGAACGAATCCCCATCCGCCGGATACACATAAGATGTCCGCATCATTCGCAATTCCTCTTTCACACTCATACTCAAAACAAATCCCAATCAATCACTCTCTCAACCAAACATGTCCTATTTTGTAATTTCATAACCGCTCCAGAAGCATGCTTCTCCCCTGGATTGAGATCTTTGAACTTTAAATTGGCATTTGCTTCCGTCTTCAAGCTATACTTGACTTTCTTCCTCTCATTCCTTTGGCAAAATTTTGTAACAATTAGGTTAATTGGAACTGGTCCCGAGCTTGAGCTACCTACAACAATTCTCTGTAGAAATCATAAATATAAGACAATATAAGAGTGTTAGAACAAACGGGAAGGTCAATGGAACCCTCTAAGGTCCATTTCAAAATTTCAAAAATATCCAACACAGAACCTGGAACCGGATTCGGTTGCAGAGCAGCCGAATCGGTTACCCCCTTTGACCCAATCCAACCGGTCGGTTGTGTTGCACAACCGGATCGGTTATGCAATCTGCGTAAGGCTTTTGCCTTCTAATCCATTACCCACTCGAATTTTCTAAATCCAATCCACTCCTAGACTGTATTCTAACATCATCAATGATTTCTACATCCTTGAATTACTCTAAATTCGCTTTCCAAACCTCAAATCATCACACATTCATCATCTTAGAACTTCAACAAATAAGACCTATACTCTGCAATTACTAGTTCTAATCAACAATGTGGCATCTATTACTCACAAAAACTCATCATCTACCCCTAGGAATCACCAATTGCAACTTAACTTGATTCACTGGCATAACCTAATTTAATCCGAAAATTCAATCATCTAATACTCATTCCATGTTGAATCAATCACTACAATTCTTTTTGCAATGCATTCCTATATCAGTTACCCACTTAATCCAAAAATATTACAACTTAATTCGAATTATATCAAAAACCCTCAAATTAGTGACCTAATATGCAATTCGAATCAAATGCTTTAATTAAACCTCAATTGAGTTAATTGAATGTAGATGCTTACTTGTTTGAGTGCCATGATGATCTCCTACAACTTAAACAATCTTCAATTAGCTTCTCTTGGATGAATTTTTGCAAAACCCAGCTGGAGAATTAGTGTGTGTGTGTGTTTTTCAGGAAAAGTGAATTTTTGGTATATATACTTGTATGCAATCGGTTCGGTCATGGATAGCAAAGTTTGTGTCAAATTTTTCATTTTTTTCACGTTACTTAGGCATTTTACCTTCCAACCAACAATTTTTACTCAAATCCTGTTAAAGATGCACACAACATTCATCCACCATTTGGAAATTTCAACAATCATCCAATCTTAAAACTCAAATCATCATACTTATAAACTAAAACCAAAACTCAACTAAAACTCATAATCATAATGCATTAACCAAATAACCTCAACATAAAAATAAAAGTAAAACTGAAATGAAAAACAAGAAATCCTAAATGCATAAAATTAAAAAGAAATAGTTCATGAGATTAAAGCAAACAATTGCTTGTTTATTTTGGTGCCTTGTCTTCTCCTTAGAATTTCTCAAAATACTCTTGTCTTAGGATGTCCTCACTTAGAAATTTCCCGGTCAACTCATGGTATGTTTCATAAGTTTTGAACTTCCTTATGAATCTTCTTCCATCCAGACATAGTATATCGAATTTGACGTGCCATTCTCCATCTCCATTTTGTCTCTTGTAAATGCAATTCGGGTCTCCATTCCAAATTCTTGAGTTGCACCGGTAAAGAACCTAAGAAATTGGTCAACTTCTTGTAGACTAGGATGTTTTTGAATGGGTTATAAAATGCTTCCACCGCTAATGCACGGTCCATCTCATCCTCTATATCAAAATAAGGTGGAGCTAATGGTCCATACATCGGGTTTCCTTGGATATCACGTCCTACTCAAACAAGTCAAGTCCTCGCCTTCCATCAATTCTAACTCCTCCATAATTTCCAAAGTTGGTCCCCTTGGTTTGGGATAATATGTTTGCTTCGAAATCCCATCATCAATAGTCATCGTGCCTCTTCCCGTATCTATAATTGCTCCACATGTTCGTAGGAATGGTATTCCTAATAGAAGTGGTAAACTCTTGTCCACCGGAATGTCTAGGACTAGAAAATCAGCCAAGTATGGTTGATAACCAATTTGAACTCTCACGTTCTTCACCTCTCCCATTGATTTCGCTTGAGAATTATCCGCCATGGTAAGCTTCGAATGATTTGGTTGCGGATTACTAAGACCCAACGTCTTAAACAATGGATAGGGCATAACATTAACACTTGACCCCGTATCGGCTAAGGTATAAACTAGTGTAGTCCCATTCACTTTAATTAGCAAAACAAAATTCCCTGGATCTTTCTCCTTCCGTGGCATGCCTCTAAACAAAATCCTATCTCTATCCTTCTCCGATAGATTCTTATCTTCCAATCTAGCCCTTGCTAGCATCACCGCATCTAATTTCTTACGGTAGAGAACGTAATCTTGAAGTACCTCTATCACCGGCTTTGAAGGATCGTAATATTTATTGTGTTGATGATTCGGGTGGTCTTGGATGATCAAAATACATGTTTTCCATAGTTAGAGAGTTAGTAGAGAGAGAGGGCGTTCTTGCTAGAGTGATCTGTGCTGAACCGTCAAGTTTTATCACGCAAGCCTGCCACTTGTGAATGGCCGACCGTAACAAACTCAAAATGCTTTAAGCACAAATGCAATTTAAGATCGAGGAATATAGGGATTCCTGGTCGTTAAGTCCCACGGAGGATGAATTGGTGTTTAAACAACTTCAGATTATAGGATAATCACTAAGGATAGTGATCAGTAAGGTTTTGGATGGAAAATTACCTAAAGAAAAGATTAACAAATTACAAATGACCTAAATGCAAATTAAAGAAAATAAAAGATAAAATATATTAAATAAACGCTATCACTATTTTAAAATGATGAACGTTTAAAACCTAAAACGACGTTTAAATAAAATTACGTAACGCATACAAAATAAAACGTGAGTTTTAAGAAATAAAAGGCTTACAAATATAAAAATGACATTTTTACAATCCTAATAATAAAATAAAATTATTAGAAAAAGAAAATTATTTTAACAACTATTTATTTATTTATTATTAATTAAAAACTATTTATTAAGTATTTAAAATGCACTAATATATAATAAAATACAAAATTAACCTAGAAAAATGAAATTATAACTTAGAAAAATCTAAAATATGATAAAACTTATTTTAAAACTAAAAATATATTTTTTAGACTTTTTATGTATTTATTATTAATTTAAAACTATTTAAAACTAATTAAAATGCTAAAAATTACTTTTTAAACTAAGAAAATTATGGAAAAATACTTTTTATTACTTTTATATTTATCTTAATCTATGAAAATTGAAAACATATTTTTTTAAGCTTTTTCTGATTTATTAGTATTAAAAGCTATTTAAAAATGACTAAAAACTAGTTTAAATAAAGAAAAATAGCAAACTGTTATAAAAAATTATGAAAATTTCAGGAAAAGTCTATTTTAATCTACTGAATCTAAGAAAAATAGAAAAACATGGGCTTGTGTGGTAGATTATGGAACTGTAGTTGTAACTGCTTATAAATAAGCACTTTTGATAAGCCAAAAGACACAATAAGCTACCAACTTGATACAGAAGCTATGAAATGCTTAAAGTGTCAAAATGAAACAATAAACAACTGGTTTTAACCTCTAAATTACAAGATTCTATGATTTGGTGATTTGAGTTAATAAGCTAAAAACAGATGTTTAGTATGCTACATTGAGCTTACAAGACTACCAAATAAGCTAAAACTGAAAAGCAATACTTGGAACTTGTACTAGACCTGGTTGGCTACCTAGAAACCAAAGTTGAGATCCAGATAAGCTAAAATGAGCTTGTGAGAAGCTTTTTCAAAACCGAAAACCACGAGTAAACTTGTGAATTGAGTGACTTGGGACAAAATGATAAGCACATGCAGGCTTATCAAATAAGCTTGCAAATTGAAATTTTAACTTGGAACTTAAAGAGGACAGTGTTAAGCTGTCCAAAGAAACAAAATTCACAAGATATGGACAACTACAGAGCTTTTGGTGAGCTTGTGAATATGTACCTAATCTGGCAAGGCACTCTTGACTTTTTGATTAAACTAAAAGTTTGACTTTTATGAGCTTGGGATTGAATTTACTCACTAATTATGTTGTAATAAGCTAAAATGAGATTATCTAAAGCTAGACCAACAACCTTTAAGCTTGTAAAATGAATCTTGCAACTCAAAATCCCAAACAAAGTTGGACAATTAAGGGTAAATATATGGGATTTTGACTTTTCTACTAACAAGGACTGAGTTTTATGCTTGAAATGAGCTATTAAGACTAGGTGTGACACAAAATAACCAAAAGCAAAGGTCTGCACAACCTACGGTACGTTAAACGATGCAACCAAACAACCCTTTAATGACTGTCTTGGTGAGTTTTCAAAGCAAATCACAGATATATAGACCAAGCTCACGATTACAAACCTTATGATATCATTAAATGAGACTAATGAAGCATTAACTAACAACAATAACAACATACAACTAACAATTTAAGCTTAAGCTAATTTAACTGTCTAAATTGAGATTTTTACTATCTACTGATTTAAAAGAACAAACAGCTAATTTTATAGCTTAGATACACTTAATTATGACTAATGATCATTAAGAAACAGATATTACAATTACTAGACAACTAAAACAAAGAATTGCAAAATTGATCAAAAGCTTACAAGTGGCTTCCAACTGACATCACGAGAACCAAGGCATACAAACACAACCTAGAGCTTCCAAATAAGCACTAAACCCAAGGCAATCCAAAATTTACCATGCTCCAGCTTTTCTTCTTCATCTCCATGTGATTTTTTATTTTTAACTAATTATTTGGTATTTTTATGAATTTTTGTGTTTTTGATACTAAACTGCTTTTAAGAGTATCTAATAGCTTCAATAAGCTATATAGGGAGCTTATGTGGGCTTATGAGTCCAAACTAACAACTGCTAACAACATTTCATTATATTGAGATTTTTGGATAATGAGAAAATTGCATAACTTGAAAACAGAACTTAAAACTGGAAATTGATGTTAACAAAGGTTTTATTACACACTAATTACTGGATTACATGAGCTTAAAAGCTTAGACATACATTTGAAAAACTTAAAAATTTAAAACGACATAATTAACACTAAACTACACTACTTGGCTTTCTCCTCTGCTTTTCCTTCTCTCTTTATAGACTTTTTAGATTCCCCACATGCTTCTGAGTAAATCCCACCACCATTGGATCTCTGAAACTTATCTCAGCCTTTGATTTTGCTTTTGGCGCCAAAAGTCTTTTGGTGGTTTTCTGCAATTAATGAGCTTTGGTTGTTTGTGTAGGTGGAGGGGGGTTGTTATACAGCTGGGAGACAAGTTGGAAAGGTTGAGATGAGGTGGTAATAGCAGGTGTCGGGAAGAGTTTACACAGGTGGAAAGGTTGAGGATGGTGAACAGTGGCCAAGTTTATCCGTTTTGAATATATTGGTCCGGGTTATATCTGGTTTGGGTTGGACTTGGATTTGGATTGTGGGATTAATAATACAAAGGTCCGTTTGGTGTAGCTAACAACAAGGACCAAAATTGTAATTTTGCCAAACTTCAAGGATTGAAATTAACAATCTTCCAAAGTTCACACAAGGATCAAACCTGCCATATAAGAATAGTACAAGGACCATTTGCATAAAATTCCATTTTTTATAATTCCAAGGACCTTTTATGTCATTTTTGGATTTTGAGGGACTAAAAGTGTAATTTCCCAAAAGTTTATCATAAGGACCATTCTTGTCATTTATTAATAGTACAAGGTTAAAATTTGATAATTTTCACTTTTTAAATTAACCAAGGACTATTTTTGACAATTTTCAAAGTTAAAGGACTAAAGTTGTCAATTTGTGATTTTTAAACTTTGAAGGTTTATTTTGACAACTTTTAAATCACATGGACCTGAAATGATATTTTATAGGTTTTGAATTACCAGGGACTACTTTTGACAACTTTTATAATTTGGGGGACTAAAACTGCCAATTATGCAAACTTGATACGTTTTCACCAGATTTTGATGTTTTTGCATTTAAAACATATAAAACACTTGTTTGTGATATTTTCATCATTTTGAAGCATTTATGAGTGTTTTCAGATGTTTTTGCAGTCTAGATAATACAAAAATGATGAGTATTTAGACACTCATCAATCCCCCACACTAAGATATTGCTAGTCCCTAGCAATGATTTATGAAAAGTTAATGGATTTCATCTCTTTACCAAAAGCCATTACTTCTGGAGTAGCCAATTGTTTTAGTTCAAGTAAGAACCTTGGTACAATGATAACCAAATGATTTTGAGCAAATCATAAGCTTTCAACGGATTTGATTTGTCTTTACCGTAGTTTGCTTCGGACTAGCCAACTCTTAGATAAATTATCAATATTATCTTTGGTGATTCGATTACCAATTATGGTTTTCCAACTACCTTTACCACAAGCCATAATCTTGCGGGCTAGCCAACTCTTTACTTTTTAGGATATGGTGAGTTGAACACCATACAATTTTGGGCAAATTGCAAGCCATAAACGGATTTGAGATATCTTTACCAAGAGCCGTTTGCTCCTGGATTAGCCAATCCTTATGTGTGTTAGACATGTGATCGATTACCATTTGTTGTGTTTAGTACATAGTACTTCCACTACAAAAATTTTAAAATTTGGCCATTTTGGGGAAAAAGGGACTAAAAGGGTACATTTATGATCAAATTCGCCAGAATTTCCCCACCACACTTAGAAATGAATATTGTCCTCAATATTCAAAGTGTGGAAACACAACAATAATTTTTTTTCTTTTTTTTTTTTTTTTTTTTTTTTTTTTGAGGTTTATATACAACAGTGGGGCAACTCCCCACACTAGGGTGGTACACACGGTGAAAACCCATGTTTAACTAATATCTGTTTTTGATTACCGAGTCGCTAGCTTGACTCGACCCCTAATTAATTTGTTCATGGGGAAGTAAGTGGAAGAGACAATCTCCATCGGACTTTCATTCAAGATGTTTGTATAAACATTGAAGTACGTGAAAGTTCCACACCGACGAGATATACATAGAACCGGCTCACAAATGATCAATGAAAATGCCGGGGTCAAAAATAATGTCTTCATTCCCGAAGGAGTGAAGAACAGAAGAAGCCACGGGATAGGTGAAGAAGAGAAAGAAAGTCATGATAAACATCATGACTAACTCTTCATCCTCAATAGGAGAATTCATAGTTTCATGAATCTCCTCAGTTAAGTTCACTTGATCAAGACATATTATGGGTGTGTCTAGATCAAAGTAGAAATGATCATACTCCAGCGGAGATATGATATGAGTAAGTTCACAGGAGAACTCCTCGAAGGTAAATGAATCATATTCTGGTTTGATGTGAGTGAGTTCATTGGCGAACTCCTCAAAAGTAAATGATTCATAATCGGGGAGAGAATTATGAAAATGAGAAGTGGTATTACCACTAATTTTCTCTCCCATCACGATCAAAACAAGGCTTCCATTTCGGAATAGAATCATCGGAAAAAATGTCACTATCCTTTATGGGGATAGGAGATGAAATGGGTTTTTCTTTGAAAGCCTCGATTTTAGAAATGAGAAGACTGACATTTAATAATGTTGCACGAAGTGCTTCATCTTTGATTTCAGTGTCAGTAACTTCATCATTCTCTTCTTCTAAGCTAACAAGCTCGGAAGGTAATTCTTCCATATAACTGATGTCTCCACAAGATAACGAATCGTCATCAATAGAATCAGAGCACATCTCAACATGATCTTTTGGGAAGACAAGAGGGGTAGGGATATCACACAATTGCTCGAGAATTCCCTGTGACTCTCTTGGGATTGGGATAAGGTCCTCAACACTAGATTTTATGAATTCGTCGATTCCTTTTCAGAACAAAGGTCAAGAAGCTCATCCCCCATGTTTAGAGAGTGAGTGTGAATCTCGGTGTGATAGCGGTTGTTAGGAGAATGAATCTCAACTGCCGGGATGTCAATGATGAACTTGATGAATCTTCAAGTGTATCATCATCATCACTATCATCAGGAATAAAATGAAATTGAGAGCTAGATCTGGCTGCTTTTTCATTTGCAATTGATTCTAATGATTTTTCAAAAGCAATTTGGGAATTTATTTTAGCGACTGCTCTTGAGCAATTCTTCCATGGATTTCTCATGTGAATTTTTAATGACTGGACATTGTGGGAGTGGAGATTTGTCAAAACCGGAAGGTTGACATTGATAATCATCATGAGGACCCCACAATATACACAAGAAAACTGAACATTATGAAATGCTGTTTTGCTCAACTCCTCGTTCTTTTCATGACTCGTAAGCTCTAGATAAGTGTCTTGTTGGGTTTGTTGAGGAGTTTGAGTCATTTGGCAATGTGGAGGTTGGTCGTGATATGGATAGTCGTAATTGTTACAAGGAAATGGATTCCCTGTTTGACAATCGAGCTGAATGGAACCTCCATTCCTCACAAATGTAAAACTGTTGAGCCGGATTGGTGAATCATATGGATATTGGTCATAACCAAAGTTCAGTATCACCGGAAAACCGTTCATAGACAAACGTGTTTCCGATTGACACTCAACTCCTTGGTGAGACCTCCACAAAATTCACAGCAGATTGTTGATTATATGAAGATAAGTCGGCCGTGGTGGGTAATTGGAAAAATTTGAGGGGTCGTTAAATGAGTTCTGATTAGGATCATAATCAAATGAATTCCTCGAACCACAAAACAAACAACTCCCGTTAAGAATATCATTACCACACTGTATACACGTACACCAACGACATGGTGAACCAAAAAGAGGCTCACCACAACCGACACAAGGAATAAACGATTCTATTTGAGAGTTATAAGAAGGAATCCGTTCATTCAAAGAATCAACAAAACCAACATGGTGATCCGAATGACTATTAAGATTCAAGAACATTTTGAAAACCGGAGGTGGGACAAGTGGTGTGCTCTCGAGAGCTAGCAATTTCCACTCACCGTTATGGTCTCCTGGTTCGATTTGAGAAACGTGAAGATTAGGCAAGTCATTCTTGCTAGTCATGGTTTAAATTCTCGCATGTTTGCTTTTAACCATAAATCGTGAAAGTGTAGGATCAATTTTAGACGACTTAGGAGCAATCGAGGGATTAGATTTTTGGATAACCGTAGGTGGACGTATTTGCACCCTTCATTATCAAAGGAAGTACCTGGTCCTTGTCACCCGTTTCTCGTTCTATTTCCCTACGCATAATCAATGGATCATCACGAACAACACGAATTCTTGACATTTGTGATAAAATAGGAAGTTTTTCAACTTCGTTCCAGATTTCGTCGTAGTCGAGAGATTCCATTAGAATAGAAGAAGTTAGAATCAAATGGATAGAGGGTAAAGGGATAAAGAATCAAAAAGGGTAAGAGGGTAAAGATGAATATTTTTGGATTTTTGAAAAACATGCCATAAAAACAAAGAATGAAAATATTTTTGGGTTTGTTAACACTTTAGGAAAAGTGTTAATGAACTTTTTGATTTTTTAAAAATTGTTTACAAAAAAAGGTGGTATATGTGCAAGAATGGATCTGGAAATGCTTAAAACACGCCTTCACTGCAAGTCGGCGCCAAAATTTGATCCGTGCTGAACCGTCAAGTTTTATCACGCAAGCCTGCCACTTGTGAATGGCCGACCGTAACAAACTCAAAACAGTTTAAGCACAAATGCAATTTAAGATCAGAGGAATATAGGGGATTCCTGGGTCGTTAAGTCCCACGGAGGATGAATTGGTGTTTAAACAACTTCAGATGATAGGATAATCACTAAGGATAGTGATCACTAAGGTTTTGGATGGAAAATTACCTAAAGAAAAGATTAACAAATTACAGTGACCTAAATGCAAATTAAAGAAAATAAAAGATAAAATATATTAAATAAACGCTATCACTATTTTAAAATGATGAACGTTTAAAACCTAAAACGTACGTTTAAATAAAATTACGTAAACGCATAAAAATAAACGTGAGTTTTAAAAAAGGCCTACAAATATGAAAATGACATTTTTACAATCCTAATAATAAAAGAAAATTATTAGAAAAATAAAATTATTTTTACAACTATTTATTTATGTATTATTAATTAAAAACTATTTATTAAGTATTTAAAATGCACTAATATATAAGAAAATACAAAATTAACCTAGAAAAATGAAATTATAACTTAGAAAAATCTAAAATATGATAAAACTTATTTTAAAACTAAAAATATATTTTTAGACTTTATATGTATTTATTATTAATTTAAAACTATTTAAAACTAATTAAAATGCTAAAAAATACTTTTTAAACTAAGAAAATTATGGAAAAATACTTTTTATTACTTTTATATTTATCTTAATCTATGAAAATTGAAAACATATTTTTTTAAGCTTTTTCTGATTTATTAGTATTAAAAGCTATTTAAAAATGACTAAAAACTAGTTTAAATAAAGAAAAATAGCAAATGTTATAAATTATGAAAATTTTAGGAAAAGTCTATTTTAATCTACTGAATCTAAGAAAAATAGAAAAACATGGTCTTGTGTGGTAGATTATGGAACTGTAGTTGTAAGCGCTTATAAATAAGCACTTTTGATAAGCCAAAAGACAATAAGCTACCAACTTGAACGGAAGCTATGAAATGCTTAAAGTGTCAAAATGAAACAATAAACAACTGGTTTTAACCTCTAAATTACAAGATGCTATGATTTGGTAATTTGAGTTAATAAGCTAAAACGTTGAGTATGCTACATTGAGCTTAAGCACAGACTACCAAATAAGCTAAAACTGAAAAGCAATACTTGGAACTTGTACTAGACCTGGTTGGCTACCTAGAAACCAAAGTTGAGATCCAGATAAGCTAAAATGAGCTTGTGAGAAGCTTTTTCAAAACACCTAAAACCATGAGTAAAACTCAGTATACTGAGTGACTTGGGACAAAATGATAAGCACATGCAGGCTTATCAAATAAGCTGCAAATTGAAATTTTTAACTTGGAACTTAAAGAGGACCAGGTTAACTGTCCAAAGAAACAAATTTCACAAGATATGGACAACTACAGAGCTTTTGGTGAGCTTGTGAATATGGTACCTAATCTGGCATGAAGGCACTTGACTTTTTGATTAAACTAAAAGTTTGACTTTTATGATCTTGGGATTGAATTTACTCACTAATATGTTAAAATAAGCTGAGATTATCTAAAGCTAGACCAACAACCTTTAAGCTTGTAAAATGAATCTTGCAACTCAAAATCCCAACAATGGACTGTTAAGGGTAAATATATGGGATTTTGACTTTTCTACTAACAAGGACTGAGTTTTATGCTTGAAATGAGCTATTAAGACTAGGTGTGACACAAAATAACAAAAGCAAAGGTCTACAACCTCCTACAGTTAAACAGATGCAACCAAACAACCCTTTTAATGACTGTCTTGGTGAGTTTTCAAAGCAAATCACAGATATAGACCAAGCTACTGATTACAAACCTTATGATATCATTAAATGAGACTAATGAAGCATTAACTAACAACAATAACAACATACAACTAACAATTTAAGCTTAAGCTAATTTAACTGTCTAAATTGAGATTTTTACTATCCTGTTTAAAAGAACAAACAGCTAATTTTATAGCTTAGATACACTTAATTATGACTAATGATCATTAAGAAACAGATATTACAATTACTAGACAACTAAAACAAAGAATTGCAAAAATTGATCAAAAAGCTTACAAGTGGCTTCCAACTGAATACTGAGAACCAAGGCATACAAACACAACCTAGAGCTTCCAAATAAGCACTAAACCCAAGGCAATCCAAATTTACCATGCTCCGATTTTCTTCTTCTTCATCTCCATGCGATTTTTTATTTTTAACTAATTATTTGGTATTTTTATGAATTTTTGTGTTTTTGATACTAAACTGCTTTTAAGAGTATCTAATAGCTTTAATAAGCTATATAGGGAGCTTATGTGGGCTTATGAGTCCAAACTAACAACTGCTAACAACATTTCATCATATTGAGATTTTTGGATAATGAAAAAAATTGCATAACTTGAAAACAGAACTTAAAACTGGAAATTGATGTTAACAAAGGTTTTATTACACACTAATTACCTGGATTACAGAGCTTAAAAGCTTAGACATACATTTGAAAAACTTAAAAATTTAAAACGACATAATTAACACTAAACTACACTACTTGGCTTTCTCCTCTGCTTTTCTTTACTCTTTTATAGACTTTTAGATTACGCTTCTGAGTAATCCCACCACCATTGGATCTCGAAACTTATCTCAACCTTTGATTTTGCTTTTGGCGCCAAAAGTCTTTTGGTGGTTTTCTGCAATTAATGAGCTTTGGTTGTTTGTGTGAGGGGGTTGTTATACTGGGAGACAAGTTGGAAAGGTGAGATGAGGTGGTAATAGCGTGTGTCGAAGAGATGGACACGTGGAAAGGTTGAGGATGGTGAACAAAGGGCGCGCGTTTATCTGTTTTGAATATATTAGGCCGGGTTATATCTGGTTTGGGTTGGACTTGGATTTGGATTGTGGGATTAATAATACAAAGGTCCGTTTGGTGTAGCTAACAACAAGGACCAAAATTGTAATTTTGCCAAACTTCAAGGATTGAAATTAACAATCTTCCAAAGTTCACACAAGGATCAAACCTGCCATATAAGAATAGTACAAGGACCATTTGCATAAAATTCCATTTTTTATAATTCCAAGGACCTTTTATGTCATTTTTGGATTTTGAGGGACTAAAAGTGTAATTTCCCAAAAGTTTATCATAAGGACCATTCTTGTCATTTATTAATAGTACAAGGTTAAAATTTGATAATTTTCACTTTTTAAATTAACCAAGGACTATTTTTGACAATTTTCAAAGTTAAAGGACTAAAGTTGTCAATTTGTGATTTTAAACTTTGAAGGGTTTATTTTGACAACTTTTAAATCACATGGACCTGAATGATATTTTTATAGGTTTTTGAATTACCGTGGACTAATTTGACAACTTTTATAATTGGGGGACTAAACTGCCAATTATGCAAACTTGATAACGCTTTTCACCGATTTTGATGTTTTTTTGCATTTAAAACATATAAAACACTTGTTTGTGATATTTTCATCATTTTGAAGCATTTCTGAGTGTTTTCAGATGTTTTTGCAGTCTAGATAATACAAAAATGATGAGTATTTAGACACTCATCATAGGGGTTTACACAAAAGTATGGAATATTAGATTGAAAGCACCACCCCTTCCATGGATGGAAGGGGTATTTATACTTACAAATACACTCCACTCCCATCGCCGTGGATCGGATACAAAGGTAAAGACCGCCCTTCCTCCACGTGTTACACTAAGCTATACTACGCTACTAACTAATAAATAAACTACTAAATATCGTAACTAATAACAAGCTCACGAGCTAACTTAAGCTAGATAAAATTTAGGGTGACCGACTCTTCACTATGGAATTTTCTAATTCCTAACATCCCCTAAGGAGGTCACCCCATGTTTTACATTTCGAATCCTAGAATTCTATTCTTGTCTTTGTTCTTGAACTCGTAGACTTCAATTCTTCAATTCTACAATCTTTGAGCTTAAGCAGTGACACTTCATAGTCCGCATATTTTGTACTTTTAGTGGAGGCCTTTAACTGATCCACATCTTTGATGATCTTTGAGCTTTTTAGAGATCATCACCACAAAGAAATCTCTCGATCATCCATAGTTGTGTTGCCTTCATGTGATGTTGTGACTTTTGGATCGACATGCTCACACTTTTGAATCATGACATCTTTCCATCGAAGTAGCGAAGCCTTATCGTTCATGATATTTGCAAAGCAAGGGCAGTAAGATAGTATGAAATATCGAGCCGTGTTATGTAGATATGCACCGCCATGATTTCTTCAAATTAAGTGTGAATGCTGTGAGCATGCGGCTTTGGATTGACTCCTCAATTCTGATCACCGCAACCGCCCAAATGTACCGCAAAACAACAGCGTTATTAAAACCATCGAAAGTGTCTTTGATCACTTTCGTTGAATTGAGGTACACGCCCACGGTTCCCGCTGATCAAGCATAGTACGCCTGTGATCGTAGGATTCCTAAGAATCTCCTTGACGTGGTTTCGCAATTTCCAGCTTTCTCAAACCGAACGCCTCAAAGAAGACAACACGAGTGAGTGAACCAAATAATTGAGATTCACTGATGGATGAAAAATTGATTTGAAAACAATCGCGTATTGCTTAGAATAAAGAGTTTTGCAATACGACAAAGGTTTTATGAGAAAGATCAATTTTTAATCAAAACACTTTTTGTATTTGAAAATAGTACACAATCGACGCTAGGAAAAGAAGAGATTCGCACATCAAACGGTTTTTCTAAAAGTATTTTTTTTTCAATCAGAGATACTTTTTGTGTTTGAAAACATGAATACACATTCGACGTGCTAGAGAAAAGAAGGTTTGCACATCGAACGGTTTTTCCAAAAGTATTCGTCAATTCCAATCCTGGACCAAGGTTGATTCAAGAAAGAATCGCCCCATTGTTTCTCTTCAGTTGTCACATGGTTGATCTATATAATAGATCTCACATGCCACCTACCAGGAGCTTGTTTGATGTTGGCTCCAGAAGGTTTTCCATCTTCACTGTGAATATGTTCACATATCACTGCGATGTTCCGCAAAACCACAAGGATAATGCGTAGGACTCAAGATATAATCTCTCTTTCCACATTGTGTGAAACAGAGAGTCTTCATTGAAAGTGTCCTAATGAGATTTATTGGATGATCTCATGGCTCTAGACTCAATTTTGTGCATATTTGGTTCCCTGCGGGAGACTAGGAGAGGGTCTCCTTCTTCAATATCAACCATCTCTAAGAGAAAGTTGATAGATAATGTCTCTTCCTGTGAGAATGAAACAAGCCCTTTTAAGAGGAACTTGAGTGGTTTGGAAAGTTGAGTGCAAGCGTCATCGGGTCCATGACGTCTTGTCTTCAATACCGATGTTACCATCGTAGCATATGAATTGAACCCTAAGCTCCTAAGGTTGAATAAATGGAGGGCTATTTGTTTTCACCCTTTTCTCATTCAATTCTTTTAATTCTTCAACCCCCAAGCTACCGAGACTTCATTGCAAGAACCTTGTTGGGTTTATTCCAAGATTCTGCTCTCGCCTCAATCGCACTCTTCCCATATTCTCATTTTTCTCCTTTTATCATCATACCTAAGGACTTCTACACTATCTAGTGGATTGTCCCTGGGTAGATCCCTCCCGCTCGTGGATCATGGGAACAAAATACCTAACCTTATCATCCTTATATCACCATGCATAAAGTAAAGTTGGTCGGTCTATTTGGTATTGTTCATCTGCCATTGGAAACCAATTGAAAACCATTTGAATAATCAATCCAGATACTTGTGATATATTATCAAAACATTTTCTACCAATTGTTTTGATATTTTTAGAATAAGTGCTCCCCCTCAACATGTGCATCAAATGTTTGAAATCGTTTTGCACATGGAGGCAAGAGGAAGAAATTACTTCTTTGATTACCATTTTCTAAAAGATATCACCATCTCTTCCTTGATCAAATCAAGTAGATAAAGCATTTCCGTGAAGATGAGGTTTCCATAAATTTGCTCCCCTCAATATGTGCCTCATTTTGAAAAGAGTTTTTGCACATACTAGAGGACCTGCACATTGAGATAAATGATCAATTTCAAATCATGGTTTAAGATAGATGCTCCCTCAATATGTGCATTGAAAATTTGAAATCGCTTTACATGTGGGAAGGCAAGATGTACATCCTTATAAAACCATTTACCGAATTATCAGTTTAAATCCAATTTAAATCACACATTTTCCCCCGATCACAAATATCAAACCCTTTGAGATTTTGGATCCCAAGTGATTTAATTAGGTTTAGAAAACATTGGAGAAAATGTGGCCTTGTTTAAATACTCATCTTTGCTTTTTTATCCGCTAGGAGTGCCTTTGAAAGACTAAAACCAATTCCATTAAAATAGATTTGAGATTTAAATCACGATCTCTCACCCGATCAAAGATTTCAAACCTTTTGAGATTAGTGATCCCAAAAGATTTAAATAATTTAAAGAATTTTGGTGAAAGACGTGGCAAGATTTAACTTTGAAAGATGACAGATAAGAACCATTTTAAGACATTAAAGATTGTTAGTGTCAGGTATGATAGTTTTTTAGAGATCTTTTAAGTAAAACAAAATAATTTCACAATCAAACAAGAACAGAAAAAATTTCATTTTGAAAGACCTTGATTTTAAAGAAAAAATCATACCATGACATAACATTAAATCTTTAGATCACCACTTATTTTGTACAATCAGGACTTTTATGAAGCAATATTGTTTGAAAATAATTTATTTTAAATCACTCTCCCCCTCAATCGATGACCGAAGTCGATAATTGAGTGACTTAGGTTTTGATAAAAAGAAGTCCGGTGATTTTCAAAATTTAGTCCAATTTATTTTCAAAACAATATTTTTCCATTTTCAAAAACAATATTATTCAAAGTTTTAGAAAAATGGTATCATCACTATAATCCCTGCACAAAGATACATTAGGTGGATGAGAAGCTTCTGTTTTTGTTGCTGTAGGGTTTGGAAGAAAACCATCTCACAGATGCAGTGAGACTTCTTACGCTGCATTTTGAATGCCAACCGAGGTCAAATTAAGCTCCGCTTCTTCAATCACTTAGAAGAACCATCTCGCTGATGCAGTGAGACCTCTTACGTTGCATTTATGCCAACTCTCCATTGAAGTCCAATTAAGCTCCGCTTCTTCATTTGTCAACCCAAGATATAGTTACCCTTTCCTTTCTCGCATCCAATCATCTTCATTAGTGGGATCCGATCGGAACATTCTTATATCCATGATATCTCGCATATGCTAGTGAACACACATACATATATATGGTGGTCGACATTACCCAAACAACAATCGACTAATAAAAGTCAATGCAACATATCAATCAGATCATATAAATGTATGGGAATAATGTGTTCATCAAACTCTAATCATCTAATCCTAGCAATCATATCCTAGGCACCTAGTCCTTCAACATAGGTTAACATCATTTTTAATTAAGCATATTAGGATAATTAAGAAAGCCCGTTAGATGAAATAGATTTGAAAACATTATCCCCCTCAATCAATGACTCTTTTTCTTGAAAAGTTTTAAAAGTGTTGAAGTCATCGATTGAGTTTTGCAAATTATACTAAAAACTCGACTCTCATTGATTTTCAAGCAACTCATTTTCCACCATATTTGAAAACAACAAATATTTTCTCAAGAATTTTAGACGGAAAAACATTTGTGTAGGAACAAATAGTCCCTTCACATACTTTCCTCATTTTTTGTTTTTAGGATAAGTGCACGAAATATTTGAAAATTGGTTTAGTGCAACACTTTCCTTCTTGAAGAGCGGGTTGCTATCTGAAATAATAGCAAACCATTGTTTTAAGCACGGTTACCAAGTAAATCGCAAAGCCATAGATTGTGACATGTTTAGAAAAAAATATTTACACCTCCTCGCCAACTTCATCTATGGTCCCAGGTCATTATTGAATGACATTTCTAAGACCGTAGATGTTATCGATACGTAAGACATGTCATGTGAAAACATATTTTTGGTATTTTTGAAATTTTCTGATTTTTATGGATTTTTGTTGGTTTTATATTTTTCTATTTTGTTTTTGTTGGTTTTATATTTTTTTATTTGGTTTTTAATAAATATATACAAAGATAGAGAAGATGATATAGTTAAAGAAGATGATGATACGAAAATCGAGATAAGGATATCGAAAGACGTCGTAGAAGATAGAATTCATCATCTCTTAAACATCCACCACCAAAGCCTAAGGGCTCTTGAATTGAAAGAAATTGAACCATCCGAAAGTGAGACTTTGGCGCTTTCCCCAAACCGAAAAAAATTTAGCCGAAAGGATTCAAGCTCTATTTCAAGCTCATTTTAGCCAAGTGCACGAAAAGCACACCATTACCATAAATTCCCAAGCCCATTTAAGAACGATAATCGAGGATCTCCATTCGGGTTATATCATCAGAAGAAGAACAACAACATTTCATCCCACTCTTTTAAATTTCTTCATTTCATTACCACCAAGTCTCAAGCAATCCATTCCAAAGGTGTCAAGAGACCACTTCCCCAATGTAGTTGAATTGATGTACGCCTTTGTATAATGCTCAAGAACTCTCCTGAATACACATCATGAGGGGAATGAAAACACCTTCCTATGTTCACATTTTTCTTCCGATGATCGTATGAAGCTCAAAACCCGGTACACCAATACCAAGAGCTTTTGAATACACATCATGAGGGGAATGAAACACCTCCCATGTTCACATTTTTCTTCCCTGATGATCGTGTATGAAGCTCAAGTATCCAAAGTATACCAATACACAAGGAATGAATAATCAAAACATTGAAGAAGCTAGCCAAGTCATGATTATCTCAAGGATGTCAACTCCGAATAAGTGATTATATCTCTAAATCATCGATTAAGCACTCAGTGAAACACTGAGCATCCCCAATGTACAATCTCTCCATCGATCATTGCATACCATCGAAATCACCACACACTAGTGTACCTCTTTATCTTCGAACTTTCTAACATCTCTTCCCCCACATAGTTGGAATTGGAACAATAAACGCCTTGATGAGTAAAACCTTGAGTTTCTCTGCGGTCATGACATTTGTTTTCCTAGGATATCTTCAATCACTTAGAAGAATTAAGTTCATCAAGTTTACTCGCCATGAGTCAAACCTTGAGTTTCTCTGTGGTAATAACATTTGTCTTCCCGAGATATCTTCAATTACTTAGAAGTATTAAGTTCATCAAGTTTACTCGCGTTTAAATGCTTGTCTCCTTTCCCCTTGCTGGTTTTGACACTTCAGAGTCAGCAACATAGTATAAGCCCAAATACTTGAAATCTTTATGAGAAGAACACTTGAACTCTTGTGAGAATCAACTTGCTGAAGACTCTCTTTGACAATTTTTATCAACCCTTATGTAGAAAATTTGAAGTGACCAATCGAGAAGAAAACCCGATATACCATACTTGAAATCAAGTCAACTTCCCACATTTGTATCTTAAGCTTGCACCTAATGATGGAAGAACGGTGTAGAGAATCAATGCTTCAAGCAAATCTCTAAGTACTCACTACCCAAACAAAGTATGAGACATTAACACCTTTGCATTATCCACACCGCCATATGCGTGTGACAGTGAGTAAAACAAAGTAACTCCTAATAGTGATAGTTAACCAGGTCTTCAACCATCCACCTCGACTGCGGGTAACTAGATAAACCAAGTCTTCAACTCAAATTCTTAAGCCCGAGCAAGTTATCAAATAAGAACACGCTTTGTGAAAGTTAACTTCAATCTCAAATAAGTGATAAATGATTAAATCCGAAGTAATCAACTTGTGTCAAATGTCCAATACGTGAAATAGTCAATAACAACGTCTCGAGGAGTCATCGCTAAAGAAGATGCAAGTCTAATTGGGATTGAATTTGACTTATAACACTCACCAATTAGCTTCCCCTAAACCGACAACTGTTTGATAGATGCCCGATTAAGAAGAAGTCTTTAGATCGCTAAATGCAACTCGCCTTTAGTCTTCTAACATGTAGCGTAAAATGTAACGATCGTAAACTCGACCTTCTTCAAGATTGCGCTTGGGAATAGATAGTTAACATCTTCAACTCACACCAAAAGCATCCCACCAAAAGCATCCCAATTAACTTACATCTTGCAAATCCCCTTAACTAAAATCCCTCCCAATCAAACAAGAAGAGAAAGATGTTCATCAAGGAAATCAAGATCGGGATCCGAACGAACACACACAAGATGGTAACACCAAACTACCAATCACATCAAACAAGAACAGAGATCGTTGGAATCATCATGTTGTTGTACACGTGAAGCATTAACCGGAAGCACTTTGTCGATAAACTCATCAATCCGAATGAAGATGTTAACCAACGGCTTAGAAGAACAACTCCATGTGAAGATGACCCATGAAGAAGCTCTGGTTCTTACATGAGTTAGGAGCCATTTGACCATATATTCTCAAATATCAATCAATCATGCAAAAAATTCACACTTCTTCTCCCCTCAAGAATTGCATACGGAGATGCCATTCTTGATTAAATAAGTGAAAATCATCCGAATGTTCTATTCACACTTATCTCCCGCAAAATAAGCACGTGATGTCGCCATCTTCATTATAATCGAGCAAGTGGAATGAGAAAAACAATCAGTGGTAGCCCGGCTCACTTAGGGAAGCGCATGGAAAAGTATGAAGCATGTTGATGAGAATGGTCATAAGAGAAGATTTCTTCTTAAAGATAAAGCCGCGACCACATACACTTTTCTTTTCTTTAAGAACGAGGCATGAACTGCGCGTGGTTCATACGCCATTATCTCTCTTTTCAACTCTCTTAGAAACATGTAATCAACCCCATTATCATTCAAGAGGCTTTGTCATGACAGCAGATGGAGAAAACCCAATATGATGAATTTGACCCTGAAGTAAACTAACCCAACCTCGTGACTTAAACTTGCACATATGTAACAAAGAGCGGTGTCGAGACTTCATGCCCATTTGAATCTCTAAGTACTCTATACTCTTCAACCAACCAACCATCAAGTATAAGACGTACATCACCTCTTGAAAACCCACAATTAAATGTGACACTGAGCACTACAACGTAACTCCTTAAAGTGATAGTTATTTTTGTGGCAAACAGAGCCCAATTCCCCCACGTGGTAAAAGGAAACAAAACTCCCAAAAATAACTAGATTTCCAAGTCTTTGTTTTTGCACCAAAGGATCTCGAAGAATCTTCATCCAACCATCCCGATACCTTCGTGATACTAAGTAATACTTGCCCGTGTAATATTTCACTTCAACCTCAAATGAATAATATGAATTAATGCCGTGTCACATCTTCTGAACTGCTCAAATCTAGCCTTCTTTAACATTTAAACGAACTTTGATAATGGTTTCATCCCGACCATGGTTAAAAGCACATAACCCCGTAAAACCATGTAATAAACCTAAACCATGAAGATAACACACACCTACTTCATGAAGTACACCCTTTTATCCCTTCTTAGAAACAGAACCCGTAACACCAGCATCAGAAGACCCCAAGATACGCTTTCCATTCTCCAAGATGGTTCCATCATCACGGGATTTTACAATTCTATAGTTTAAACCGAGAAATAGTTTCTTTCGCGGGATTTTACAAAACTAAGAATAAACCGTAAGATAGATCCAGAAATGCACTTTACAATGATCAGGATGTTTCCATTGTTACGGGATTTTACAAGTCTATGATTTAAACCGAGAAATAGGTTCTTTCGCGGGATGATGAGTGTCTAAATACTCATCATTTTTGTACAATATAAACTGCAAAATCATCTGAAAACACTCAAAAACGCATCAAAATGATAAAAATATCACAAATCAGTGTTTTATGTGTTTTAAATGCTAAAATATCAAAATAAGATGAAAAATGTATCAAATTTGCAAAATTGGCAGTTTTAGTCCCCCAAGTTTCAAAAGTTGTCAAAAACAGTCCCTGGTATATCTAAATAAAGAAAAATATCATTCAAGGTCCCTGAAATATTTTAAATTGTCAAAAATGGTCCTTGAATGAATCTTTGGTCAAATGGCGAAAAAGGTCCTTAAACTTTGAAAAATGTCATGTTTAGTCCTTGGAAATTTCAAAGATGGCAAATATGGTCCTTATATTATTTGAGTTGGAAAGACCAAACCTTGAGCTACATTTTCGAAGTTACGTTTTGGTCCCCGGAGATTCGAATTGTACACGTTTGGTCCCTAAGCTACTTAATGGGTTCAATTTTAATCCTAAATCCAAACCCTTAACTATCCCGAGCCCAATATAAGCCCAACTCAATTGCTACCCATCCAACCTACCCAACTCCCAACCCGACCAACCCACGTTTAATAATTAAAACCAAATCCACCACTTGCCCGCCAAAAGTCGTCTTCCCAACTGCTATCACTGCTCAATCAAACCATCATTCCCCAGCTCACTTTTTCCACATCCTTGTCCCCCCACCAACACCAAACTCCAAGAATCATTAATTACTTTCACCCTCACTTTACTCAACCTCTCCAGCTGTTATAGCAACTTGGCGCCAAAATCCATTTAAACGGCTTAGATCATTTTGAGCCATCCAAGGGCTGAGGATTGCTGGGATAGATTCAGAAGAGAGAGAGAATGACTTTGGGTTATAAAAGAAGCAAAAGAGGAGGAAGAAAGGGAGTCTACTAGTTTTTATTTTCTTTCTATGCTGTTTTATATTAAGTTGTCAATTCAGTGTAATACTTGTATTATTTTGTTAAATTGTATTAAACTTAAGTATTCAAGTGTATTGCAATCAATTTCAAGCATCAAAATCAGTTTATGTTCAAAATTCACCATTAATGTCTACTGTTGAAAGTTTCCATGTCAAAGTCTTATTTACAAGCTTTTATTAGCTAAATTTTAAGCTCAAACAGGTTTATGTGAGACTATTACAACTTTTTACAAGCTCAAATTCAAGTTTGCATTCATTTTGATTCTTGGTCAACGAAGTCAAACAGTAAGTGCCATGTGATTTGGTCAATGGGTGAAGCAGACATGGAAGGGGGTTGATATTGAGCTAGGATAGGGGTTTGGTTAGGATAGTGGTCCATTGTTTCAGTAATGGCTAGCCATTGTGGTTTGGATCTTTGTAAGTGAATTTCTCAAATTCTTGCATGTAAGGCATTTGTAGTTATAATCTGTTGAAACTTGTTCTCATAGCAAGATTTTAGTTATTTAAAGTGAGTTTGATCATAATTACAAGCCTGTTTAGTCATTAGTATAAGTTTAGTTTACAAAATAATAGTTAAAAGGGTGTTTGGTTCTGCTGAATTATCTGTCTCAGAGGTCTATTCAGTAGTTAAGTTCTGTTGGATCATGTTTCTTAAGTAAATTTGAACTCATTTTGGTCATTAAATTGGGTCTGCTAGTGCTAAAAGTCAAAATTGCACTTAATCATTCTTAACTGTCCACTGTTGTAATTTTAGGATTGGCAAATCCTTGTTTTGTGTTTAGACTTCATTAACAGTGATTGCATTGGGTTCATTACATCAAATAACATCAAAATCAGTCTTAAAATTGGATTCAAAGTCCATTTTAGTCAAAGTTCTTCTATATCTTCAAAAGTCAAAAATAGCAAAAGTCTGTTTTGGGGTCAGTTACAAGGAATTTTCATGAGCTTATTTTTTGGACTTATCAAGTGAATCTTGGCATTTTAGAAACTTGACTTGGTCTTGTTACTCAGTAGCATTTTAGTATAATTTTACAATTTTTGCAAAAGCTCCAAACAAGCTCTTCTCTTAGGCCAAAACTGCCCTGCACCACAAGCTCAGTTAACACTGAGCTTTTCTCAGAAATTGCAGCTTAGGCACAGGGCTTATTAGAGCTTATCATAGTCTGCTTTTTGGTACATTTGGTCTCACCCAGGTCCTTTCCAAGTTCCAATTCATAGTTTTCGGTTGAGCTTATTTATAGGCTGTGTTTGTGTTCAAAGTTACTGAAAACTGTTTTAGCTTTTAAAGCTCAAACATCAAATCTGTTGTATCTTGCATATCAGTGGTATTAGCTTGTTGATTCTCATTGCATTTTAGTTAACTTAGCTTATTAGAGCTTCTTTATTAGTTTGGTAGACTTTGGATTTCATTTGCTTATCAAAGTGCTTATTTCAATAAGCACTTGGTCATCAGTTCATTTTCTTGCAAATAAGCATCTGTTTTTCCATTTTTCTTATATTCCTAATATTGTTTTAGACTTTTCCTGAAATTTTCAGATTTTTCTAAGCTTGTTTGCTATTTTTCTTAATTTAAATCACTTTTTAAGCATTTTTAAATAGCTTTTAATACAAAGAATTAAGAAAAGGTTCAAAAAAATAATTTTTCAATTTTATTAAGTTTAGATAAATATAAAAATTAAAAAAAGTAATTTTCCATATTTTTCATAGTTTATTCTAAATTTTAGCAATTTAATTAGTTTTTAATAGTTTAAAATTCCTAGAAAATAGAAAAATAATCAAAAAATACAAAAATAGTTTTGAAAATTATATTTTGATATTTTAGACTTTTCCAATTCATAATTTTATTTTTCTAGCTTTATTTCCTAATTTCTTGTATTTTAGGTAATTATTTAATAGTTAAATATAGTTTTTAATTAATAATAATTAGATAATTAGTTATAAAATAATTTTCTTTTTCTATAAATTTTCTTTTATCATTAGGTTTGTAAAAATGTCATTTTCATATTTTTAGGACTTTTATTCCTTAGATCTCACTTTTTATTTTGTACGTTTACGTAATTTTTATTTTAAACGTAAGTTTTAAGTTTTAAGTTTTAAACGTTCATCACTTTAAAAATAGTGATAGCGTTTATTTAATATATTTTATCTTTTTAATTTTCTTAATTTGCATTTTAGTCGCTTTAATTTATAACCTTTTTTAGTAGTGTAATATTCAATCCAAATCCTTTCTGATCACTATCCTTAGTGATCATTCTATCGTCTGAAGAGTGTTTACACACCATTGAGTCTCCGTGGGACTAAACGACCCGGGAATTCACTATATTCTCCAGGACTTCATTGCATTTGTGTTTAAGCGGTTTTAAGTTTCTTACGGTCGGCCATTCACAAGTGCCGGCTTGGTGTAGCTTGGATGTTTTTAGCACAGATCAAATTTTACTACTGGGGAGGCTTTAGCGTGTGTTAAGCCATTTTCGGACCCATTCTGCACATATCCCATCATTTGTAAAAGTTTTTGTAAAGTTATCAAAAAATCCAAAAATATCCATCTTTTATCCTCTAATCTGTTTAATTCTTCATTCCTTTATCCTCTAATCTATTTAATTCTCATTTCCTTATCCTCTGTAACCATTTAATTCTTCATCTCTTATCCCTCTTATCCGTTTAATTCTCTATGTCATGGTATTTGACATGTTCCTGGTGTGGAGGTCCATTTAACGGTGGAAATTGTCGGCGATGTACCAATGTGAGTTTCGAGACAAATTTGTCGGTAATCCCGATCCCATTTCAAATGAAACAACCGATTTTTCCTACCTACCTCCACAGCCCCAATATGAATCCTACTCATGCGAGTATTGTGGAATGATTCTCATTCGGTTTTGATTGTCCACCACAGGTCCCGCTTGTCTATGAGCTTCAACGTGTTACAATCGAACTTTGTGAAAGTTATTTTCCAATTATCTCATGTTGAGAATGCGGGGGTCCTCATGTGACTTTTGAATGTCAACCGATGAATCAAAATTTTCAAAATTCCAATTCTCCCGGTTTTGACAATTTCCAACCCCCACAGTATTCCATCAGTCATCAGACTTCCGAGCCTTCACATCATTTCAATGATTACGAGGAGTGTAATCTTCCTCAAAGTTCTGAAGAAATACGCATTCGAAAGAAACTACAAATGAAAAGAATGGTGTGTAAGCTTCAGCAGATGAATATACGAATCCGATATGATGACGATGATGATGAGGATAATATTCAAATGAGGGAATATTATGAGGACGACGAGGAGAGTGTTACTCAATTGAACGATCTTATTTCTCAACTCCCTCAGTCTATTGCTATCACACCTATCTTACCTATTATTGCTTCCAAAGACTCTCTCATAATGGAGGATGATCATCTCGGCACTATTTGAGCGGAATCATCAAGTGTTGAGGATCTTATCCCAATCCCAGTGAGTGCGAGGATATGTCAGATAGTGATTGTGATTTGCCTTTTTGTGATTCTCTTGACATTTCGAGGTTACTTAGGGATTTTCTCAAATTCTCTTTTTGAATTTAATAATGACTACACTTTTGGGAAAGTAAATCCTCTTTTCGATGAAATGTCTGATTCCGATCTGAGAGACCATCACGGAAGCGGTGGAAATTGCTAGCTCTCAGAGCACACCACTTGTCCCACCTCTGTATTCTAACTTATCTCTTCAATCATGTGATGACGATTCTATCCTCACTGATGAGATGTCTTTCGAGTATCCCGTTGAGCCATCTGGCGAAGACAAAAATTTTAATTCAAGGATGCTCGTTGGAAGAAAAATGCACATGGATGAAAATTTTAATGAGTTGTTTGAGCTTGAAGCGTACATCATCGAACCTTTCTTCCTTTCGTCACATACGGTGTGACTTCTCCATGTCTTAACTCCCACGGGAGTGAAGATACTATCTTTGACCCCGGCATTTCCATGTACCATTTGTGAGCCGGGTCTTTCTCTGTATATCTCGTCGGTGTGGAACTTTCGCGTGCTTCAATGTTTATCCAAACATCTTGAATGAAAGTCCGATGGAGATTGTTTCTTCCACTTTGCTTCCCCATGAACCAATTAATGCGGGGTCGAGTCAAGCTAGCGACTCGGTAATCAAAAATGTTAGCGGTATACCATATGGGTTTTCACCCGTATTTCTGACTTCTTTCTATTTTCTACCACCCTAGTGTGGGGGGTTGCCCACATGTTTAAAAAAAACTTTCAAATAATGGCGTAGTATTTCCCTTTACGTTCTTTAGTTTAGCATAACCGTCGGTACTTTGAATATTGAGGGCAATATTCATTTCTAAGTGTGGGGGGAATTCTCACGAATTTTATCATATAATTATACCAATTCCCTCGTTTTTGGCCAAATTTTTTTTTTGGAGTAAGTGTTTTACACTTACTCATCACGGGTTATCATCCGCCATGTCTGTAAGACTAAAGGATTGGCTAATCCAGGAGCAAGCGGCTCTTGGTAAAGATTTCTCAAATCCGTTTATATGGCTTGCAATTTGCCCAAAATTGTATGGTTCTCAACTCACCATATCCTAAAAAGTGAAGAGTTGGCTAGCCCGCAAGGTTATGGCTTGTGGTAAAGGCAGTGGAAAAACCATAATTGGTAATCAGCTCACCAAAGATAATATTGATAATTTATCTAAGAGTTGGCTAGTCCAGGAGGGTACGGCTTCTGGTAAAGACAAAATCAAATCCGTTGAAAGCTGGTGGTTTGCTCAAAATCACATGGTTATCGGTGTACCATGGTTCTTACTTGAACTGAAACATTTGGCTACTCCAGAAGTGATGGCTTTTGGTAAAGAGTTTTTTAAAATCCATTAAAGTTCAAATCATTGCTAGGGACTAGCAATATCTTAGTGTGGGGGATTGATGAGTGTCTAAATACTCATCATTTTTGTACAATATAAACTGCAAAATCATCTGAAAACACTCAAAAACGCATCAAAATGATAAAAATATCACAAATCAGTGTTTTATGTGTTTTAAATGCTAAAATATCAAAATCAGATGAAAAATGTATCAAATTTGCAAAATTGGCAGTTTTAGTCCCCCAAGTTTCAAAAGTTGTCAAAAACAGGTCCAAGGTATATCTAAATAAATAAAAATATCATTCAAGGTCCCTGAAATATTTTAAATTGTCAAAAATGGTCCTTGAATGAATCTTTGGTCAAATGGCGGAAAAGGTCCTTAAACTTTGAAAAATGTCATGTTTAGTCCTTGAAATTTTCAAAGATGGCAAATATGGTCCTTATATTATTTGAGTTGGCAAAACCAAACCTTGAGCTACATTTTTAGAAGTTACAGTTTTGGTCCACGGAGATTCGAATTGTACACGTTTGGTCCCTAAGCTACTTAATGGGTTCAATTTTAATCCTAAATCCAAACCCTTAACTATCCCGAGCCCAATATAAGCCCAACTCACCTGTTACCCATCCAACCCGTTTACCCAACTCCCAACCCGACTGACAACCACGTTTAATAATTAAAACCAAATCCACCACTTGCCCGCCAAAAGTCGTCTTCCCAACTGCTATCACTGCTCAATCAAACCATCATTCCCAATTTCACTTTTTCCACATCCTTGTCCCCCACCAACACAAACTCCAAGAATCATTAATTACTTTCACCCTCACTTTACTCAACCTCTCCAGCTGTTATAGCAACTTGGCGCCAAAATCCATTTAAACGGCTTAGATCATTTTGAGCCATCCAAGGGCTGAGGATTGCTGGGATAGATTCAGAAGAGAGAGAGAATGACTTTGGGTTATAAAAGAAGCAAAAGAGGAGGAAGAAAGGGAGTCTACTAGTTTTTTATTTTCTTTCTTATGTCGTTTTTATATTAAGTTGTCAATTCAGTGTAATACTTGTATTATTTTGTTAAATTGTATTAAACTTAAGTATTCAAGTGTATTGCAATCAATTTCAAGCATCAAAATCAGTTTATGTTCAAAATTCACCATTAATGTCTACTGTTGAAAGTTTCCATGTCAAAGTCTTATTTACAAGCTTTTATTAGCTAAATTTTAAGCTCAAACAGGTTTATGTGAGACTATTACAACTTTTTACAAGCTCAAATTCAAGTTTGCATTCATTTTGATTCTTGGTCAACGAAGAGAGTCAAACAGGGGCAAATATGTTGCAGATTTGGTCAATGGGTGAAGCAGACATGGAAGGGGGTTGATATTGAGCTAGGATAGGGGTTTGGATAGGTTAGTGGTCCATTGTTTCAGTAATGGCTAGCCATTGTGGTTTGGATCTTTGTAAGTGAATTTCTCAAATTCTTGCATGTAAGGCATTTGTAGTTATAATCTGTTGAAACTTGTTCTCATAGCAGTATTTTAGTTATTTAAAGTGAGTTTGATCATAATTACAAGCCTGTTTAGTCATTAGTATAAGTTTAGTTTACAAAATAATAGTTAAAAGGGTGTTTGGTTCTGCTGAATTATCTGTCTCAGAGGTCTATTCAGTAGTTAAGTTCTGTTGGATCATGTTTCTTAAGTAAATTTGAACTCATTTTGGTCATTAAATTGGGTCTGCTAGTGCTAAAAGTCAAAATTGCACTTAATCATTCTTAACTGTCCACTGTTGTAATTTTAGGATTGGCAAATCCTTGTTTTGTGTTTAGACTTCATTAACTTGTGATTGCATTGGGTTCATTACATCAAATAACATCAACATCAGTCTTAAAATTGGATTCAAAGTCCATTTTAGTCAAAGTTCTTCTATATCTTCAAAAGTCAAAAATAGCAAAAGTCTGTTTTGGGGTCAGTTACAAGGAATTTTCATGAGCTTATTTTTGTGACTTATCAAGTGAATCTTGGCATTTTAGAAACTTGACCTGGTCTTGTTACTCATTAGCATTTTAGTATAATTTTACAATTTTTGCAAAAGCTCCAAACAAGCTCTTCTCTTAGGCCAAAACTGCCCTGCACCACAAGCTCAGTTAACACTGAGCTTTTCTCAGAAATTGCAGGCTTAGCTGGGCTTATTAGAGCTTTTCATAGTCTGCTTTTTGGTACACTTGGTCTCACCCAGGTCCTTTCCAAGTTCCAATTCATAGTTTTGATTTGAGCTTATTTATAGGCCGTGTTTTGTGTTCAAAGTTGCTACCCAGAAAACTGTTTTAGCTTTTAAAGCTCAAACATCAAATCTGTTGTATCTTGCATATCAGTGGTATTAGCTTGTTGATTCTCATTGCATTTTAGTTAACTTAGCTTATTAGAGCTTCTTTATTAGTTTGGTAGACTTTGGATTTCATTTGCTTATCAAAGTGCTTATTTCAATAAGCACTTGGTCATCAGTTTCATTTTCTTGCAAATAAGCATCTGTTTTTCCATTTTTCTTATATTCCTAATATTGTTTTAGACTTTTCCTGAAATTTTCAGATTTTTCTAAGCTTGTTTGCTATTTTTCTTAATTTAAATCACTTTTTAAGCATTTTTAAATAGCTTTTAATACAGAGAATTAAGAAAAGGTTCAAAAAAATAATTTTTCAATTTTATTAAGTTTAGATAAATATAAAAAGTAAAAAAAGTAATTTTCCATATTTTTCATAGTTTATTCTGTAATTTTTAGCAATTTAATTAGTTTTAAATAGTTTAAAATTCCTAGAAAATAGAAAAATAATCAGAAAAATATAAAAATAGTTTTGAAAATTATATTTTGATATTTTAGACTTTTCCAATTCATAATTTTATTTTTCTAGCTTTATTTCCTAATTTCTTGTATTTTAGGTAATTATTTAATAGTTAAAAATAGTTTTTAATTAATAATAATTAGATAATTAGTTATAAAAATAATTTTCTTTTTCTATAAATTTTCTTTTATCATTAGGTTTGTAAAAATGTCATTTTCATATTTTTAGGACTTTTATTTCTTAGATTTCACTTTTTATTTTGTACGATTACGTAATTTTTATTTTAAACGTAAGTTTTAAGTTTTAAGTTTTAAACGTTCATCACTTTAAAAATAGTGATAGCGTTTATTTAATGTATTTTATCTTTTTAATTTTCTTAATTTGCATTTTAGTCGCTTTAATTTATAACCTTTTTCAGTAGTGTAATATTCAATCCAAATCCTTTCTGATCACTATCCTTAGTGATCATTCTATCGTCTGAAGAGTGTTTACACACCATTGAGTCTCCGTGGGACTAAACGACCCGGGAATTCACTATATTCTCCAGGACTTCATTGCATTTGTGTTTTAAGCGGTTTTAAGTTTCTTACGGTCGGCCATTCACAAGTGGCCGGCTTGTGTGAGGTAGCTTGACTGTTTTCAGCACAGATCACGGGATTTTACAAAATCAAGACAAAACCATAAACAATGTCAGCTTGAACGTGTTATGACAACTTTGGTTTTGGTGAATAACTGTTTTAGGGGAACATGCAGCGGTTCATCAACGGTTCAAACACCAACATCAATAACATCATCAACCATCCAAAAAACACTTTTGTAAACACATCATTCACGCAATCTGTCGGCTATTGTAGTGACCACATGGAGAAGTAAACTAGATATACCAAACTTGATCATGAAGTAGAATTCCCCAGATTCGTTACTTAACCTTGTACTAATCCTTGTGAAAAAGAAATGGTGTACCCAATGTACAAAACCTCTTGACATATCCTCAACTGTGTGAGACACCGAAGTGATAATTACGTTGTGGGTTAAGCGAGAAAGAATCACAAACGTAACCAAATAGCCAAGTCTTTATCACCCTTTATAAATACCCAAACAAGTCATCTTCGCTGAATGGTAGAAAGAAAGAAGACGAAATAAGTAAACGTGCCTGGAAAACCTCACTTAAAATCCAAATAAGAAATACCGTCCAAACAACCCTGTAGTCAACCTAGTTCCAATAACAATCCAAGCCTAGACATATTACTTTTCGTGAAAATGCATAAACCAAAGTATTGCCCGCACAACACAACAAATCACAACAACAACTTAAAACATCAAATCTCATTTTTCAAATCTCATTATCAAAACTAAGCATTTGATCCAATAATCCATTAAGCCCATTCCAATCCAATCCAATTCAACTCCGGCTCATCATTAATATTTCGGATTTATAAAGAAGGTTCAACATTTTCGATAATATTCAAGATCAATCGAACGTGTGTCCCCGAGAAAGTGTAATCCAACCATCCGAGAAATTTAGCTCAGGCCGTGAATCAGTGTATCCACCGTGAAAATATACCATACCAATAATACCACTTGGTTTTCCAATATTAAAAAGTTGTATCAAAAAAATTTTGTAACACAAAACTTGATAACAGCTTCTTTTACAATCTATTTGGAATAAACCGTATATATCAAGACCCTCAGTTCTAATGATCAGCCCAAATTGGATTCTACACACACGCCCAAATCCAATGTGTGAGGCCCACGTCTAACTCCACACAAGTATCCGGTCCAGTTACACTATCCGATCCAACTACAGAAAAATCAAACCAGTTATATAACTTTGTTCACCTAAATATTAGGTCATTTGTCAAACCTAATCTCACATACTCCTAAACATTACGCCTCCTTCTTTCTAATATCACACATCATTTTGCTCAGATCCGAATCTCATCTCCTTACATAATCATCAAATCGAAACACAAAGCAAAAACAACACTCATCTCATTCATCCATCTCGCAATTAATTTCATATCCATCATTCATAACTGATCAAACAACAAAACGTCTCCAACCATTTTTGTACCAGATTCGAAGACCACAAGTGTGACGGCTTCAAGATCTTTGAAACATAAAAAGGTCTCGGGTAGGTGCAATTTCAGTGTTTTTCGTTTTTAATTTGAGTCAAGAACGATTGAAAGAGAAGAGATAACATAATTGTTAAAATCTTTTCTTTATATTCGGATAGTTACACATATGGGTCAATGATGATGATGGTTTAACTCAAAATATCTATAAAAGATATACGAGAAAGTTGAAACCAATCTGAGATTCGGTTTTCCTTTTGTTGATATACTTCGAGTCTAGGTCTAGGATTGTGTTAGAGATGGGATTGAAGATTTAAGATGAGGATGAGTTAGATAAGTGATTTGGACTGATGATGGTCTTATGAAGTTGAATGAGTGGCGTTTGGTAAATGATCTCTGTTGTGGTCGTGGGTCGTGGTCTCCCTTTCTTAAGTTTAACTTATACTTTTGGACTTGTGATGTAAACAAAACAGAGGTCTTGAGTTTTGGTATATGGTATTAAGTTTAGGTCGTGGTCAATCTAGTCTTTTCTTCTTCATCATTTCTGTCAAGCCACTTCATGTCCCAACTCGCTACGACAACTCGCTAAGCCAACTCGCTAGCCAAGTCGCTAAGCCAAGTCGCTAAGCTAACTCGCTACGACTTGTTAAATAACAAGTCGCTAGGTCTTTAAGGTCATTTTTAAGTCGCTATGCTCAAAAGCAAGTCGCTATGTTTAAGCACAAGTCGCTACTACAATACAGTGAATCTGGACATCTTTAAAGGACAACTCACTAGCAAGACTTTTTCCGATGAGTTTCTGACCATGTTTCGTTAAACCCAGAAAACTGCATATTGGTATGTTTTATTTTGCCCAGTTTGGTTGAGAAAAATGACCAGTTAAGACCAGTAAATTGACACAAACAGTTTACCCATAAAACATATGACCAGTTTGGACCATTTGACAAAACATTGACACAAACAACTATTGTAACCAGTTTAGACTATGACTCATAGACCAAACAAAAGAATACCAACACTTGTTAAGATAAGTTTACCCATAAAAATATTCCGACCACTAACAAGTACACAACACAGTAACAAACACGTATCAAAACCACAAAAGAGTCATCAAAACACAACAACCTGGCTCTGGTACCAATTGAAGGATCGTAATATTTATTGTGTTGATGATTTGGGTGGTCTTGGATGATCAAAATACATGTTTGCCATAGTTAGAGAGTTACTAGAGAGAGAGGGTGTTCTTGCTAGAGGTTTACACAAAAGTATGGAATATTAGATTGAAAGCACCACCCCGTCCATGGATGGAAGGGGTATTTATACTTACAAATACACGACCTCCTATCGGCCTGTGGATCAGGGATACAGTGGGTAAAGACCCGTCCTTCCTCCACGGTGTTACACTAAGCTATACTACGCTACTAACTAATAAATAAACTACTAAATATCGTAACTAATAACAAGTCTACGAGCTAACTTAAGCTAGATAACATTTGGGGTGACCGACTCTTCACTATGGAATTTTCTAATTCCTAACAGGCTTCTTCTCATTTAGTTCAAGAAACTTTTGTTCAAGGTTTTCTGAAATAGCTTCTTTTTGTTCGTCGGTTAAAGGTTTGAAAGTGTTTGTAGTAGTAGGTGAGGAAGGTGTGTAATCATTTTTGTTGGTGGATGTGGTTGGGGTTAGTTTGTTGGATGAAGTTTTCTTCCTATTTGCCTTCCCCATCTTAACTACTTCCACATCTTCCTCTTCCATATTGGCACACAATTCCACTAGCATCTCGTTCACTCCTTTTCCTTCTTCCAAATCGGTGATATTAATCCTCATTTCCCCAAAATCAAAATCAACTTGGCACTTGGTCGTTACAAGAAAGTCTCGACCAAAACATACATTGGGTTCATCCGCATTCCCCTCTTCTAAAATAACAAAATCTGTTTAAAAAATGTGACCATGAATGTTAACCTTAAGATTTTTAACCATCCTTCTTCCGTATGCTTCGTAATCCAAACGTATATGACCAATTTCGTCAAGAACCTTCTCCACAATGTAGTTTTCTCCATAAGCCATATTAAGTTGCGCGTCCCAAGCACTTACTCCTTCCACACTACAAGGTGTACCGAACCTCATTAGTGGCGAATCATACTCCGTTAAAGGTGCTTGTGTAAACACCACAACTCTTCCCTTCTTAGGAAGTTGAACTTTGTTTTCACCCGTTTCTTCCATACTAACCGTATCAATTCCCAAATCTTTCTTACTTTCTTCTAAGATACCTCCTATCTTTTCCAATGAACTTCCGGTGTCTTTGAACATTTCATTCAAGTTATGAAGGTATTCCGAAATTCCACTCAAACTATCCATACTAACTAGCTAAACTTGACAAAACAAAACAAAAACAAAAATCCGAATCATTAGCGTTAGAGTTAGTAAAAACAAAACAATCTAAAGAAACATATACTAAGCAAGTAAAGACACTTAACAAAACTAAAAACATAAGTTAAAACTCAAAATCTAAAAATTAGAAAAAATTTACCGAAAGCGCCAACCGGATCGGTTGGTGGTAATCACTGACCAAATAATCTAACCGGATCTGGTTGCCGGTTGCAACCGATCGGTTAGATATATATATTTTTTTAATTGAAATTAAAAAACTATTAAGTGTACTAAAACTCTTAATTAATTAAGACTCCTCATTACCCTATAATTGATTACTTAATAATTAAGCCATTAAACTAAAACTATATTAACTACTCCATTAAATTACTCATAAAGATCACTAAACCATAAAAACTGAAAATTTAATTATCTAATCATTAGAATTAAAACATGAATTAATATAAAATTAATAAACTAAGAATAACAAAAACGAAGAAAAATTAAAAATCTAAGAAAACATTAAAACAAAAAGATATAATCTATATTAAAATCTAAAATGACAAGAATTAATCTAGGAACTATAACACAAATCACTAAATAACTTAAACTATGAAATCAAAATACAAAAAAAATAATTCCGTAGCTCTAACTTAGGTTGGTTGCAGAGCAACGAATCGGTTAGCTTTTAACCAAAAACCTTTTTTTTTTTACTTTTCACCAAATTCAATTCCAAAACTACCAATTTTACAGAAAATCAAAATTGAAATAAAAATCCACGGCGTGGCATAAAAAACTTGATGTGTCAACCGTGGTGCAAGTTTTAAAAATTTATAAACACGATTTAACCGTCTAATTCTATTAACACATATGAGCAAGTATACTCGTTCGCGATATCAATGTTGGGTAAGTCGAGATCGTCCTAAGGGATTTTGTGTTCGAAATTATTTTCTTGAAAAGATTGCAACAAGAAAGCTTTGTCAAGGCTTCCTCAAGTGAAATTCAATAATAAGAAATATATATACTTGTGTGTAGTCTATAGTCAATCATAAATAGTGTTCATGAAGGCTTGGTGTAAACTCTTGATGTGATGCACAAATCATAAGCAAATGATCTCCAACCATGGTATGCGATGGTAAAAATCATTCTAAGAACAAAAACATATAGCTAATCCTTTCAGTCCTTATCCTAATGATTATCCTTTAGAAAATCCATTTGTTTGCAACATGTTCTTATTAAACTTGTTCTTACGAATCTTTGACCTTTTACGTGATGAAAATGTTTCTAGTCTAGTTTTAATAAGTAAACATGGTGGTTGTCAATCACCATATCCCCATACTAGTTTGTCACTCAACTTTTTGAAATAAAACACAAGAGAAATCCTTTCGGTCCTTTTTCTTAAAACATGTTTTACCAACAGATCAAACCAAGACTAGTATTTTTCCAACAAACTCATTTAAACAAGATCATATATACATGCATCACATATGAGAACACTAGTATGATTATCTACATCCCAACACAAAGTATATCCCAAAACTACTCCATGATAATAATAACAAAACACAAGAAATAACAAAGTAATTCCAATAACTCAAGAGAATAGAAATCCATAACAAAGTTAACAGAATACCTAAACTTTTGCGATTACAAGAACTAGAATTCGTGGCTTGTAGCAACCACTGGCATACCAATCACCTAGATTCACCGTATAACTCCAAATTACCAAGACTATGGATGAGAATTGTTCTCTCCTTGCTCCTGGGCGTTTTCTGATGAAGAACTAAACTTTTGGGATGAATAAAATGGTTGGTAATAGTTTTGATGTAAACTATTACACTTTTGGTTGTGTCATACCTAGTAAACCAAGACTAGGTTCAATATATAGCCAAATAAACTTGCTCAACTGGCCAAAAATGTTCCCAACAAGTTAATAGCAAGAATGATCACCCTCAATGATTATGGGAGTTAAGGTAACAATAAATGCAACTTTGTGTAACTGCAGCTCTGCAGACGGATCGGTTCGCTGGCAACCGGATCGGTTGCCATTTGACATTTGCCGGCCGGATCGGTTACGGGTTCTGACCGACCGTTTGGGTTGTTGTTGATTTGACTTTTGTTGACTTTCTTGTTATCGCCTCATTCTTTGCTCTCGTGATGATTTCCAAGGCAAAACTTGATCTCTCCTTCTTTGTAGATACTTAGAAATCATTATGCTTCCCAATCATTGAGTTCAAAAGCTTCCTTGCTCGACTTCCTTCCTCGAGAATCTTCCAAATGTGCATAAAACTTCATTTCTTCATCATTGATACATGGCTACATATACAATATGCATCTTTTGCATTTTTACCTTGATTATGAGTAAATATAGCTAATTATCATGCACAAAACCAACAATAACGCTACTAAAAACATGTTCATTTTAGGCGTTATCAAGTCCCCACATTTAAAGCAAGTACGATCATCCTTTGGCTTCTCGTCCTCTTTGCTTTTCCGAAAGCCTTTCTTATCGTCATATGGTTGTTTGACGTATCTTCCCTTTATTCTAAAGAACTTTTTAAAGTCCCTTACCGCCATACTCTCGTCGTCACTACTCGAAGAGGAGTTCTCTTCATCGCTTGAAGCCTTTTGGCTTTAAGGGCAAGAGA
The DNA here is from genome assembly GCA_910596185.1 of Chrysanthemum makinoi. Classification (NCBI taxonomy): domain Eukaryota; kingdom Viridiplantae; phylum Streptophyta; class Magnoliopsida; order Asterales; family Asteraceae; genus Chrysanthemum; species Chrysanthemum makinoi. The sequence goes on from OU343219.1 coordinate 5,152,840, forward strand.
TTTGTGTTTCTCTTTCACCTTTGAGGCTTGAGAGTCTTTAGCAAGGACAAGCTCGTAGACTTTTAGGTTGCCTATAAGTTCATCGAGGGTGAGGATTGTTAAATCTTTTGACTCTTTGATCGTCGTCACCTTGGATCTCCACTTTGATGGAAGTGCCCTTAGATATCTCCTAACATGATTACGGCTAGAACAAGATTCATCAAGTGCTTGTAAAGATGTAATAATAGTATTAAAGTTAGCAAATGAATGATCTATATTTTCCTCATCCGATATTGAAAATTATTCATATTGTTGAACAAATAAATCAATTTTATTATTCTTAACTTGTCCATTGCCTTGATGAGTTACAACTAAAGAATTCCAAATTTCTTTAGAGGTTTTAAGCATAGAAATTCTTTCGAATTCCTTATTTGGTAAAGCATTATATAAAACCATTTTTGCTTCACTATTTTTAGAAAGCTTTGTTTTCAATTCATCATTTAGCTTATCATGAGGTATGTTAACTACATTCCCGTTATCATCTTTTGAGGTAGCCTCAAAATCGCCTTCAACAATAATGTACCAAAGATCAATATCTTTAGATTTCACATATGTTTCGAATCTATTTTTCCAATATATAAAACCATTAGTTTCAAGTAGTGGTGGTCGTTGCATAGATTGCCCTTCCTTATAATTTTTAGAACCCATAGTGATCGAAAAGTTTTTAAAATACAATTTTACTTTAAAACTTTTATAAACTTAGCTCTTGATGCCAATTGTGGAAAACTAGAAGGGGGGGTTGAATAGTTTTGCCGATTTTAAGTTAGTTTCAAAAACTTTAGATTCGTTAATATGTGAGATCTTATGGATGTAGAGAAAGTATAGATCTAATGATAAAGCAAGTAAATAAAGTAAAGCGAAGGGAAAGAAAAGACACAACTGATGTATAGTGGTTCGGCTACAAGGACACCTTCCTTGCCCTACTCCACTCCCCGAGTCACCTACTCGAGAGTTTAAGCACTATGTCAACAAACTCCTTCACTTGGCGGAGAAGCCTTCACAACGTTGCTTACAATTTTTCCGGTACAAAGCTAGATACCGAGTCCATAGCACGGTGGACCAAACCAACACGACTATTACACAACAAATATGTGAAATATCAAATACAAGATCTTTGCTACAGAAATATTGCGGAGTAACAAATCAATCAAGGACCCCTTGCTTGGATGACTTGTAGAATGCTCGTGATCTTGCCTTAGAGAAGGACCTATATGAGGATCACAATAGAAAGAAAGAAGAACAACTCTCTAGATCAAGTGATCTATATGTTAGAAGAGAATGAGAGTGTTTGAGAGATTTAGTAAGAAGAGGGGTGAGTTAGAATGAAGAAATGTCTCTCTATTTATAGGAAAATTTCTCCTCTGTTCCACGGATCCCACGGATCCTTCCCACTTGGGATCCATCTAGTGTAATCCTAGGGATTCGTGGGACGCTCCTCTTTGCCCATGGATTTTTTGGTTATGGGTCATGGGTTATGGGTCGGTCCATGGGTTTTCTTTAGATTCAATGTATCTAAGTATACATTGTATCTAGCCAACTTGGGTATGGGCTATGATCCATGGGTTATGGTCCATGGGTTATGGTTTTTACCCATCCTAATAAACTATTACAACAAATGCTTAATTTCTTCATTTTTGTATTTAAATGGCTATATGTAAATGCTTTAGAAAAATAACATGTACCCTTATAATTATACTTAAGATAACATTATATATGTTATAAACAAAACACAAAGAGATCGCAAAATATTAATAAACATTTTTACGGTTTATTTGTATTAACAATCTTGACAATGCATTATATTCCAAGGTTAGTTTAAAGGGGTTCTAACACTAAGATATCAAATGTAAGATGTTTTATTTCATGAGAGGAATTGGATTACATTGATAAAGCACGAGTACAAAAGGATTGATCCTATTTGAAAGACTACTAAGTTCCTTGAGCATTTTCGCTAGAAGGATCATCACGTGGTTGATGAGTGTTCGTGGAATCAAGAATGAAGAACGTCTTCATGAGAGATATGTTTAGCGGTTCCATCATCTTGTTCAAGAATGCATTTTCTTGAACTTTGAAATTGAGGATGAAAGTGCATAACGTTATGATAAGTCGTGTCAAAACATTCCATAAGGGATTGGTTTGTTCTTGGAGCCTTGAAGATTTACAATTCGCCTTGCGAAGAAGTAAGCGAGATTGTATGGTTGTTGTGTTAGCAAACAATACATTATGTGAGCACAACAAGCGGGAAGGATTTCTCGATTCCCCTAAGACTCAAACATTTTCCGCGTGGATGAGTGCAAGGGCTTGTACTCTTCTCGGATATCCCGTGAGAAGATAATGTTTGGATCGGAGTAATATGGTCGAGGTTTGCATATTATGCGATGTAAATCTTCTAGGGAGGGTATGTGTGAACAATATGGACTATTTTCTTCACGAAAGTTGAAGAGAATCAAGAGACCAATCTTGGTTGAAGGCACATTGTCCATGATTTGGAATTTGGAGGATGTGAGCAAAATGCCCAAGGGTTAAAGTAAACTTTTGGTTTTTGATATAAAACCAAATAGATGAGAAGCGATCCTGTTCACGAGCGAGTTCAACTTGACAGAAGAATTCCATTATGAACCTTGGACATATCTTCTCATTGATTTCAAGAAGACATTCTAGTCCTATGGCTCGGAAGGAGGTATTGATACATTCTTCAAATTGTAGAGAGGTGTCTACAATACGTCCTTCGTGGAAGTGGCGGTTTCGAGATTATTGAACCAGGACATGATTTTCAGTGCGTTGGGCTCAAGGGAGATGTTTGGAGTGTAGGCGCTAGTGAGTGAAAAATCAAACTCATATTCATGCGTCATAGTTGAACCTATAGAAATGATAAGTTAATAGAAAGTGATGTTTGTGGTCAACCAATGATTATCCTAGTTTTTACTAGATTTTTTTTTATTAACAATGGTTTTTAACAAGAATGACACTTAGCTTACTTATTCTAGTGGAATATTACATTTAGGAAGAAAGTGGTTTTAATTTGCATGAAAAGCATTTTTTCTAGTAGGGTTCCACGGTTCCTTTCAAAAGGGATCTGCTAGTACATTGCGGGATCGTGGATCTGTAGTTCTGAAACAGATTTATGATGAAAAACATAGGTATTTAGATCTCATAGTTTTATACCAAGATAAGTGTTTTAGCCTACATTTTCTTTTAACATGCATACATGACTTTTAATGTATCCGCGAAAAAATAAAAGAAATGATAAACACATTATGATAATAACCTAGATAAACTTGATTATTAGTAATATTTCATTTCAATGCTAAGGATGATACAAAGGATTGGGTATATAACCCCAATGTAGATTAACAACACAAAGTATATGTCTCCCGTGTGAACTTCATCATAGGGAACACAGATGAGTGTTAAGGCTGAAACACGAGGCGATAAACCAGGTTGAAGACGATTCTTCTTGGTTTCGATTGAGATGAAATGGAGAGGAGGATGAAGTTTTGAATGAGAGGAAATTTTTGAAATTGGAAGATTTGAAAAAGTGGGGATTTGATGGAGTGGATGACGGTGGGAGTATTTATGGGAAAAGAGAAATTTTTGATATTTGTGTTTTGTTTTATTAATTGAAAGATATGATTTTTGGATTAAGTGAAACAAAACACAAGTTTTATGAACCATGAATTTTAGACGAAAGAGTGATACGTATGTGAGAAAAAGCTTCCTAATGAAGCTACATGTAAAGCATGTAAATGAAAAAAAAATAATCAAATAACTACCTTGGTAAGCATACTTATTTATCAAGCTAATGTTATTTAGAGATAAGTGAAAAGTCACACCTCGAATGCACTTAGAAATGTCTTTACAAATGATACAAAAAATGTTAGAAGATAATTCCAGCTCCTTTGTGCTTAAGATACCTTCTTAGAGAAGGTATTCTTGTTACCAAGCGATTCCTATGGCTTGGTAGATATGAGCTTTGACTAATCAATATGACAAAGAGGATTAGTGCAATTAAATGAAAAATAAATAACAAAAGAAATGTTGTCATCTTAATCAACATCAAATAAAAGGTTTAAGAGACATGGTGTTTGTTTTTATGAAAAGCCTTCTTTGTAGTTTTCAATTAACCATGGATCGTATCAAGTTTTAAAAGTACAATATACTTCAAGAAACTTGTACTTGGCTCGATGCCAATTGTGGAAAACTAGAAGGGGGTTGAATAGTTTTGCCAATTAAAACTTTCTTTTAAACTATTTAGATCGACTTATGTCAATCTATTTGGATGTGTGTGTTGGATGTTGATAAACAAACATATATAAGTATGTAATGAAAGATAAGAGTAAGAAGCACAAAACCACAACGCGAGTATTTATAGTGGTTCGCCTACAAGGACACCTTCCTTGCCTACTACTCCACTCCCGAGTCACCTACTAGAGTTAAGTAATCACTACACCAACTCCTTATAGGAGAGCCTTACAAGCGTCGCCTATCCTTTTTCTGGTGCTAGGCTAACCACCGGGTTCTTTCACTCAAAGGTGAACCACACCTACACAATGTCGCCTACCTTTATCAAGTACTAGGCTAAGTACCTAGTTCTTTCACACCAAGGTAAACCACACCTACACAACGCCGCCTACCCTTTATCAGGTACTAGGCTAAGTACCTAGTTCTTTCACACCAAAGTGAACCACACCTACACAACGTCGGCTACCCTTTATTAGGTACTAGGCTAAGCACCTAGTTCCATTGCAATGGAGGAACTACTACCCAACACTACACCAACGACTAATCCTATAGGAGATCAACTCCTTTTTACAACATCATCAAGGATATCAATATCCTTGGTCTTGTACATCGGAACACACCATATCGAATGTACATCTAAGGCACCTTTCACTAATGCATTTAACTAGATCTTCAAGACACCCTTCACTAATGTCTTGTGTCTTGACTTCTAATCACCCTTCAATAATGCTTCTAGTCTTGACTTCTAAGCACCTACCACAAGTGCTTATGATATGGACGATAGATACCCTTCACTAATATCTTCGTCTTGACACTTGAGACACCTTTCACAAATGTCTTCAACACTTCTTAGGAAAAGAAAAACAATCATCAACAAAAGACTTGGTAGTCTTGATGATGAGGAAGCATGGCAACTCTTGGTCTTGAGCTAGCTCGACTTCAAAGGTGGTGATCTCGCCTTTAAGAGGAACCTAGAAGTTTACACAAGAACAAAAATAAAAACATAGATCTCTTGGATCTAAGGTTAGAGAGTTTTTAACTCTAGGGGAAAGTATGTTAGAAAGGGGTGAGCAACAATGAAGAAATGGCTCACTATTTATAAAGGAAAAATTCTCTTTGTTCCTCGGATCCCAGGATCCCTTCCACAAGGATCCGTCTAGCGTAAAGATAGGGATCCGTGGGGCGGCTCCTCTTTACCATGGGTATTTTTGGTTGTGGGTCATGGGTCATGGGTTGATCCATGGGTCTTTAGCTAGATACAATGTATCTCTTGAGTGCAATGCACCTAGTCACATGGGTATGGGTCAATACCATGGGTTATGGATATTATCCATATATGATATAAGCATGATGTCATGCAATGGGTTATGGGTCATGGGCTTTGGGTTGTACCCAACTAAATTCAATGTATTTGGTTAATGGGTTGTGATACTTAAGTTTCTACCCATTTATATTACCCAATATACTACATACTAGTTATGTATATATTTTACCCAAATATGTAAACACTAGTTGTTGTACATATGTAATATTAAATTATAAAATCACTTATACTTGTTTTAGTGTTTTATGTGAAAATGTGAATATGTTAGAAACTATTAGTTCAAACCATTTACGTATTTTATATGTTTCGTTAAAATGATTTTACATTTGTTATCGACAAAACATTAGATGATCGTAAAATATAAATAAACATTTTTAAGGCTTATTTGTATTAACACAACTACTGCACCAGCTCCAGTTCTGCCTGTTATCGAGGAGCCTGTATACTACATCATTCCTCTGTTGGCTACAAGACTCGTCAGGCACGAAGACCAGTTGAGTGAGCTCCTAGCGCATGATGATGAGATTTCACTGGTTAGGATATAGAGCTTGGAGGGACGAGGTCAAAACCTCGTGATAGGTTCTTTGCTCCATTGAAGTTGTGTTCGATATGATGAGTACTCGGATCGTGGAAGCAAGAGAGGCCGTGAACCGATTGACTCAGAGGTTGGAGACTACTGTTCGAGATGCTAGTACGTTGAGAGACACTGCTTTAGGATGAGAGAGAGTTGTTAGCCTTAATAGTTATTAATAGAAGTGATGGTCATTCACATTTAGGAACTTTGTAATGTGTGTTAAATATCATACTAGAATAGTCAACGGGCTCGTGGATTGGGCTAAGCTAAATGGTTAATCATTTAGTTAAGCTAGCCTTGTATAAGTTCATGTAACCCAATCCATGTCCAAGCCCATCTCATGGCCCATGGCCAAGCCTTAGGGCATTATGTTACTTGTACTATAAATACCCCTCAAAGTCTCATTTGAGGGGTGTGCTTGAGTGTGTGTGTGTGTGTGTGTTTTCCTTTGAAATAAACATCATCTAGTTTACATCTTTCTCTCTACACATACACGAATTATATATCATCAAGTCACCATCTTTCTCATCTTTGTTTCTTTCTTATTTATACGCATAGCTTTGTGTTTGTGTTTTACGTGTAAGCTTGTGTGGTAAAGCTTGGTACAACGTGATAAGGTTGATATATCTAAGGTCCTACAATTGGTATCAATCGCCTAACAATGGTTTAGGAGTGTTTGTATTGCGTTTTTGTTGGAACTTTACATAAAAGTTACGTTTTTTCATTAAAAACGTGGGCTTTTGTAAAAAGGTTTTGATTTTTACATGTTTTTAAGGTTAAAGTTGTAGTCTTTATTGATCTTTAAGTGTTTTAGAAAAAGTTTGTGCAAAAGAAATCGTTTGGTAACGTGTTTTTGGTGAAAAATCCGTGTTTTTGCATTTCTGGGCATTTTTTACGCGTACGCAACTTTTGGTCAAAACCTTCTTTTTACGCGTAAGCAAAAGTCAAAACCCTAGTTTTCTACGTGTAAGAAGTGATTTTCTACGCTTAAGCTTTTGGTGACGGATCTTCGTGCTACAACGGTTACTCAGTGCTTCCCTCTCTTGGATAAGTTTATGGAACACTTCGACTTGTGGATATCTTTCACGCTTGGACGAGTGTGAAGGATTTTGGTTTTAAACCTAATCTTACGCCTAAGCGAAAGCTTACGGTAAGCACTCACGCTACAAGTTAAATCTTACAGCGTAGGTACTCTACTTCTAAGTATAAAGTTTATGCATAAGCTTCACGTTTAACCTAGTAAGTTTATGCGTGAAGTCTGAGTCTACTCATAAGCATCATCTTAAGCCTAAGGAGAGTTACGCATAAGCAATCCCTAAGCTTAACGACTCCCTTGCTTAAACGGTTTCACGAGTAAGATTTTGAGCAAAACTTTAAACGGCTATAACTTTTGAACCGTAACTCCGTTTTCAGCGTTCTACCCATCAAAACGACCGTGAGAACGAGGATATTAGCACGCCGAATGAACTAAAGGGTCAACTTTCATGTCCTAAAAACGCTCTGAAAAGAAGTTATTGAGCTTTTGAAGTTTTCAGACCTAAATTTCACTACAACAACAGAGCTTAATCTTCATCAAACACAACTCCTTTATCGTTGAATCGATCCTACATCAACTTTATCATCAAATACCTTCATCAATGGCAACTCAACAAGACATTCATGCAGCCGGTGCCGAAAACCGTCCTCCTATGTTGGAAAAAGGTGGTTATCTTCAATGGACAAGTCATATGCTCTGCTACATCAAGACCAAACCTAATGGAAAACTAATGATTCAATCCATTACGAATGGACCCTTCAAACCTCGACAAGTCCAAGACCACGGAAATCTTGATGCAATACCTCCGATCCACCACCATCCTTTCGTTACTCAATATGAATCGAATACCTGAAGAGGATATAAGAAGCAGTCGAAGCAGATGATATGGCAATTCATATTGTCCAACTGGGTTTACCAAGAGACATCTTTGCTGCTGTAGATAGTTGTGAAACTGCTTTTGATATGTGGGGAGCGTGTTAGGCGGCTTTGTCATGGAGCAGAGAATTGTCAACAAGATACGGAGAACAAGCTGCTAACTGCATGGGAGAAGTTTACATCTACTCCAGGATAACCCATTGAATCCTACTATGGAAGGTTTTGCACATTATTGAATGAGCTTATCATAAACAAGTTGGAACCCAGAACTATCGTGAGTAACATCAAATTCCTGAACAATCTTCTAGAACAATGGGGACGATATGTCACTATTGTCAACCAAACAAAAGACTTACATCAAGTGAAATTTGATCAACTCAATGATTTTACGAAACAAAACCAAAGCGGAAGTGAATGAAGTCGGGAAAGGATTGGCAAGAATCATGATCCATTGGCACTAACAAGACTCAAACTATAGTGAATACACAACAACAAGCTTCATCATCTTCCACTAACAACAACTTGCAGCAATACATTCCACAACCATGTTGTTTTTTCCTCAACAAACAATTCTATCCACGGAACAACAAGTCATTCAACAACAACAGTATCCACAATACGGGAACAAGAATCAGCGATCCACAGCCCGAACAAGAAGAGGCTTTGTCACATGCATTTGCATTCTTGGGTAAAGCATTCAGAAGTTGCTATTCCACACCAACTAACAACAACCAAAGGATTTCATCAAACACTGCATAGCGAGGCAATACACGGCCGAGTTTGAATATGGGTAATCAAGGACAAATGGTTGGAGTTATTGGGAATCAACGAGGATATACTCTTGGATTTCACATAGGTAATCGGTTACTGTCGGTGTCAGTTGGGTCAGAATGTTGGAAATCGGATGGAGTCAAAATCTTGGGAATAAGCGTGGGTAATCAGAGATGGGAATTTTGCGACTCGGTCGTTGGGAATTATGGAAATGTGAATCGGGGTAATCAAGTTAAGTGTTACAACTGTCAAGTGGGTCACATGGCAAGGAATTGTCCTCTAAGCAAAAAGAGAAAGAATGTTGCATATCTTGAAAGCTATCTTTGTTAGCACAAAAGCCGAGAATCGGGAATGCGGTTGAGTGCTAAGGAACATGACTCTTTAAGCTATTATGGATGATTTGGAAGACCAAGAGGACATCAATACAAACTGCGTCTTCATGGCAAATCTTGAGGAAGCTACGTCACGACAGCACTCGGCGCACCTCCGTCTATGACACAATGTCGATTATCGAGGTACCAATCATTTATCAATGCTATAACAATGTCATATTTGATGTGTTTACTCATGATGAACAGCATGCTGTGACATCGCACCTACTTATGATACATACACGGACAATCCAAGTTGTAGCAATACTAACTCTGAAACTCCAGGATGTGGATCCAGTGGAGGCTGTGTGACAAAAATCTGAGGCTGATGAGGAAACATGTGCTTATTGAAACATAATCAATAACGTGGCATTGAATCGAGAGAAAGTTAAAAGCGGTCAATCGCGAAGTAATGGCGTGAATGCTAAATTGACCCGCAGAGCTTGAGAGTTACATGGAGAGCATAAAAGCTTTTGAATTTCACCACAAAACAAGAGTGGTCGAGGCTGGTTATCGAAATTCGTTTAAAAGAACAACAATTGCAAATCAAGTATAACATACTTGATGTGAATTTGAACTTGAAAATAAAATCTTTAAACAAGGAAATTTCGATCTAAATGACCATCTTTCGAAACAAAAGCAATGTTTTCGATCTTAAAAAGAGAAAAACAATTGATTCTTGATTTTCAAAGCGAGAAGATTCTCTACTTGATGAAATTCTTGATAAAGATGAAAAAATCAAAAAATTGGAAAATTTGCTTTTACAGCGGGTCATTGACTAAATCAACCAATATGCTGATTAATCAAACAAATCTGTATTTTCATACAACACAAAAAATGGCTCTTGGTAACATACCTCCTTGTTTCCTCAAGAAAGCTTTGAAAGAACATAATGTTTTTGTTAATACAAATAAGCCGTAAAAACATTTATTTATATTTTACGATCTTCTAATGTTTTGTCGATAACAAACGTAAAATCATTTTAACGAAACAAATAGAATACGTAAATGGTTTGAACTAATAGTTTCTAACATATTCACATTTTCACATAAAACACTAAAACAAGTATAAGTGATTTTATGACTTAGTAATATATACGTACAACAACTAGTGTTTACATATTTGGTATAATATACACATAACTAGTATGTAGTATATTGGGTAATATAAATGGGTAGAAACTTAAGTATCACAACCCATTGGGCAAATACATTGAATGTAGTTGGGTACAACCCAAAGCCCATAACCCATGGAGCTTGACCCATAACCCATTGCATGACATCATGCTTATATCATACATAGATAATATCCATAACCCATGGATCAACCCATACCCAAGTGACCAAGTGCATTGCACTCAAAGATACATTGTATCTAGCTAAAGATCCATGGTTCAACCCATGACCCATAACCAAAATACCCATGGGTAAAGGGGCGTCCACGGATCCCTAATGCGCTAGACGGATCCCTTATGGAAGGGATCCGTGGGATCCGGGGAACAGTAGAGTTTTTCTTCTATAAATAGTGAGCCATTTCTGTTGGGAACTATATTTAAAGTTGATAAGACAAAATACATGAAAGATGAAGGACTATTGAAGACAAAGAAATACAAGGGACCTACTTGCTGAAGAAGTATTTATTATCTAGTCCATTGTAGTCATTTGTAACCCTAGTATCTTTATTATATAAAGAATCTGAGAATTAGGTTTTATAAGTGTCAAACAATGTAAACATCGGACAAAGTGTGTGTGTGTGGGAGAAAACCAGTGGGATGCCTAGGGTTTTTGTTGAATGTCGACATATAGTGTTTAGCCTCAAGGATCATTGATACACAATTGGGTGTAACCGTCTTAGAGTTGATCGTCTAGGATTGGGGCTGTAGATATGTTTTGTAGAACACATGATGATGTGAAAAGTAATAATAACAATGATAGTTTGATTATTCCGCTGTACATATATATATTGTTCATTGTTATTTGTGCTTATTGATTATCCTAGATAAGGTCTAAACAACCTAGAGCATCGATTCTAACAATTTCTTCATTGCTTCTCACCCCTTTCTAACACACTTTCTCCCTGAGTTTAAAACTCACTAACCTCAGATCCAAGAGATCTATGTTTGTAGTTTTGTTTTTGTGTGATCTTTTAGGTTCCTCTTAAAGACAAGATCACCACCTTTGAAGTCGAGCAAGCTCAAGTCCATGAGTTGCCATGCTTCCTCATCATCAAGGCTACTGAAGTCTTCTTGTTGATGATTCCTTTCTTTCTTCAAAGAAGTGTAGTGTTGAAGACATTAGTGAAAGATGTCTTAAGTGTCAAGACGAAGATATTAGTGAAGGGTATCTATCGTCTATATCATAAGCACTTGTGGTAGGTGCTTAGAAGTCAAGACTAGAAGCATTAGTGAAAGGTGCTTAGATGTCAAGACTAGAAGCATTAGTGAAAGGTGCTTAGAAGTTAAGACACAAGACATTAGTGAAGGGTGTCTTGTAGATCTAGTCAAAGGCATTAGTGAAAGGTGCCTTTCATGTACATTTGATATGGTGTGTTTCGATGTACAAGATAGACTAGTATTAGATCCAAGGATATTTATATCCTTGATGATGTTGTAAAGGAGTAGATCTCCTTTGGGATTAGTCGTTGTTGTAGTGTGGTAGTAGTTCCTCCATTGCAATGGAACTAGGTGCTTAGCCTAGTACCTAATTTAAAGGTCAGAAGACGCAGAAGGTGTGAGTTCACCGGAGTGAAAGAACTAGGTACTTGAAGTCATAAAGGGTAGGCGTCGCGTTGTAGTGTGGTTCACCCTGGATGAAAGAACCAATGGTTGCTCTTAGCAATCTAAAAAAAAGGTAGCCACGGTAGGCTGGTCTCCGCCCATAAGGAGATTAGTGTAAGTGTTTACAAAACCTCAGTAGGTAATCGGGGAGCGAGTAGGGCAAGGAAGGTGTCCTTGTAGCGAACCACTATAAATATCAAGCAGGTTTGTGCTTCTTACTCTACTCTTTTCATTACTTACCTTTACATGCTTGTTTATCAACATCCAACACACACATCTAAATAGATTGACATAAGCCTATCTAAATAGATTAAAAGGAAAATTTGCCAAAACTATTCAACCCCTTCTAGTTTTCCACAATTGGCACGGAGTCGTACCAAGTTTCTGAAGTATATTGTACCTTTTAAAAACTTGATACGCATCCAAGGTTAATTGGAAAACTACAAAGAAGGTGTTTTTCTAACAAAATAAAACCATGTTTTTTTTAAACTATATGTTTAGATGTTGATTTGATAACAACATTTTTTTTGTTTACTTTTTCATTTAATTGCATTAATCTTCTTTGTCATGTTGATTAGTCAAAGCTCATACCCACCAAGCTATAGAAATCGCTTGGTAACAAGAATACCTTCCTTAAGAATGTATCTTAACCAAAGGAGCGGGATCATCTAAGACATTTTGTGTCATTTGTAAAGACATTCCTAAGTGCGCTAGAGGTATGATTTTCTTTATTTTGCTTGATAATTAAGTATGCCTATTTAGGTATTTATATGATTATCTTTTGTGCTTATACATGTATTACATGAAGCTTCATTAGGAAGCCTTTTTTCTCACATACGTGTTAATTTTTAAGTCATATAAAACTATGTTTTATTTCTTTCCAATAATAAAACAAAACACAAATATCAAAAATTCTCTTTCTTTATAAATCATCCACTCACCCACTCTATCAAACCCCACTTTTTCAAATTTTCCATTTCAAAATTCCTCTCACTCAAAACTTCATCCTCTCCACTTCATCTAAACCAAACCAAGAAGAATCGTTTTAACATGGTTTACATCACCTTCGTGCTCATCGCCTTAACACTCATCGCGACTTGTGTTCCCTATGATGAAGTTCATACACAGACATTTACTTTGTGTTGTTAATCTACATCGGGGTCACATACCCAATCCTTTGTATCATTCTTAGCATTGAAATGAAATATTACTAATAGTCTAGTTTATCTAAGGTTATTAACATAATGTGTTTGTTTACTTTGATTTATATGTTCATATTCTTTCGTGATACATTAAGTCTTGTATGCATGCCAAGAAAATGTAGGAAACACTTTTGGTATAAAACTGTAAAACCTATCTTTTTATCAAATGTTACTTACGATCCACGGATCTCGAGTTATACTAGCCGGATCCCTTTGAAAAGGAACCCGGGATCCGCCCTACTGGAGAACAGCTTTTTCATGCACAAAACCACTTTTCTTCTAAAAGTAATACTCCACCGTATGTCAAACCATAAGTGAGTTAAGTGTCTTTCCTATTAAAAATCATTGTTAATAAAAAATCTAATAAAACGTTAGATAATCATAGGTTGACCACAAACATCACTTTTAATTAACCCATATTTCTATAGGTTCAACCGTGAATATGAGTTTGATTTTTCACTCACTGCCTACACTCCGAACATCTCCTTGAACCCAACACACCTGGCAATCATGTGGGTTCAATAATTCGAAACCGCCACTTCCACGAAGGATTTATAGATACCTCTCTACAATTCGAAGAAGGTATCAATACCTCCTTCCTAGCCATAGGACTAGAATGTCTTCTTGAAATCAATGAGAAGATATGTCCAAGGTTCATAATGGAATTCTTCCTCAAGTTGAACTCATTCAACGAGGATCGCTCTCTATCTCTTTGGTTTATATCAAAAACCAAAACTTTACTTTAACCCTTGGTCATTTTACTCACATCCTCCGGATTCCAAATCATGGACAATGTGCCTTCACCAAAGATTGGTCTCTTGATTCTCTCTTCAACTTTCATGAAGAAAATAGTCCATATTGTTCACACATACCTCCACCAAGATTTAAATCGCATAATATGCAAACCTCAACCATATTACTCTGATCCAAACATTATCTTCACACTGACATCCAGAGAGTACAAGCCTCTTGCACTCATCCTACGTGAGAATGTTTAGAGTCTTAGGGGAAATCGATAAATCCTTCCCGATTGTTGTGCTCACATGTTGTACTATTTGCTAACACAACAACCATACAATCTATTTCTTCGCAAGGTGAATTGTAAATCTTCAAGGATCCAAGAATAAACTCATCCCTTATGGAATGTTCTTGACACGCCTCTATCATATGTTATGCATTTCCATCCTCAATTTCAAAGTCCATGTACGTACTTCAGAACAAGATGATGGAACCGCTAAACATATATACCAACACTCATCAATCACAAAATGATCCTCCTAGCGAAAACACTCAAGGAACCTAGTAGTATTCCAAAAATAGATCAATTCTTCTGTACTGCTTTATCAATGTAATCCTATTTCCCTCATGAAATAAAACATCACATTTGATATCTTACCTAGAACCCCCTTAAACTAACCTTGGAATATAATAGATTGTCAAGATCATTGCATACCTTTAGTAAAGGTTCTGCTGAGCAGATGGACGGATCCCAAAGTTTGTGCTAGACATATCCCTACACTTAGGGAACCGTGGGATCCGGGCAAAATGCAATTAAAGCATTGTATTTCAAACATATCCTCAGAACACCTCACACCAGCAAACATATGTCATAAGGAAAATTAACTATGATCCTACTGTCCATTCATTTCACTTTTGATCCTCACATCAAGCTCTTAAAACATCTTTTCACTTGATCCTCACATCAAGTCAAAATTGATTATAAATCATCTATCATCCTTACCTCAAAAATTGATCAAAGTTGATCAAATTCTAGTTTTCCCATCTCAAAGCTTCTAGGATATTTTCCAAAACACTATCCTAAGTGAAAACCCATCTCTAGGATCATTTATCTTCAATTGACACTCTCATCCTTAGTGTCATCCTTGCTCATCCATTGGTACTCATGAAAGTTCCAAATCCTTTCATAAATACATCACTCATTACCTTCAAGTACTTAAGCACCCCTTCATTTAAGACACTTAAGGACTCAAACACTCAAGATGATATAGGTCTTAGATCTTAGAAACATCATTTCCACTCTATCATAATCATGATAGCCGGATCTAGGATTAGCCTCCTAGACGGATCCCTCGAGGGAACCGTGGGATCCAGATGACAGCTATGTCAAGTCTTGCTAAAGCAATCATTTCAACTCATCTTCCTAACTCAAACACTCCATCTTATCTTAAATGAGTTCCTAGTAAACTCTGAAGTTGACTCTTGTGCATGTTAATCATCACATTCCAATAAATCCTAGTGGCTTAAGGCTTAAATACACTTGCCAAATCTCTTGGTTTATAAACCACTTTGTTAGGACCTCCATAGTCATCACTCTCATCCTAATTTTCAGCACTTTAAAAACCCTTGCAAACCTCTTGAAATCATCTCATCATGAGGAAAACCCCAAGTAGCAACTTATCCACCAAAGAACCACCCATGAAAAAGGCTCGTGTCATACACAAAATCTCTTCAACTGAATCATCTCCGGTCAAGCCAACAAATGATAGGATCTTTCCTCAACCAATCAAACAAATTCCTAAAAGGATAGTACCCACAAAAATACCTATGCCAAACACCACCATACCTCCTAGGCCAAACAATATCATCTCCACTAAACCATCACCATTGGTTCCTAGAGCTATCTCTTTTACATCCCCACTAACATCACCACACCTCTACAATTTAGAGGATTTGCCTCCTAGGCCATCTCATCCGCTTCCGCCGACAACATTTTCCTCATTAGAAGGAATAATGATACAAAATCAAGGTGTTGAGTCAACACTTAATCCTGCTTCCTTTTCGCCGTTTCCATCATATAATCCCATTTGGATTATGAGAAATCATCAAAGTCAACCACCCGATCATATGGAAGTTGACACTTTTCTACCACCACCATCATTCTTGGTCGAACCATTCTCAAATGCGCCTCCACCAATCTCTCCATCGTTTGAAGCTCCACAAGCCGCTTCACTTGATCCTTCGCATCAAGCCATTTCATTTCTTTCACCACCACTACCTAGCCGTGACAAAGATTGCTATCATTTTCAACATGTTGAAAGTTTGATACATATGAAGGCAGGAAGACCAACGTTCATATTCTATCATCTCCTCAACGTTTGCGAGATTAAACCTAAACAAAACTTGAGCTAGAAGATTTTAATGGTGTCCTAGCATCAAGCGATAGTTGGCTTAGAAATTCCTAGTCATGTATTTTCTTATTTTCTTAGTTTTTGGAGTCATGTATATCACCTTTGCTGAAATTAAATGGAATTACATGCTACTTGTTATTTTTCTGAGCATATGATTACTTTGTATTCATATCTCATTTTTGGGATAACATTACTTGTTATATCACCTTGCTGAAGAATCAATAATGATCCTCTGGGATTGCCTAGACGGATCCCTACTGGGAGGAACCACGCGGGATCCGACGTAGTTTTTTTTCTACTAACTTGGACCACATTTGCAGGAAATTGTGAATTATACTTGCTTTCTGACCTTTGTTGTAACAACCCGCATCTTCCGGCTATTTTTCATTTTCGAGAAATTACTATTCACTTTTACTATTCACATTTACTATTCATTTTCACTATTCTTCAGGTCAAAATTTTATTTCACATTCTCGTAAGATAAATTATTTTAGTAATGACCGAGAGTTCACAATCGTTAGATCATTTTTTGCAAAAGTTATTAAGAAAACATCGCTTAGAGTTTCGCTTTAGACGGCCCACCGTTTAAACATCACGCGCATAACTAAATCAACTCGACATGATCGATAAATTTTTAGATCACTCATGATTAATTTGAGAATTTTTAAGATTTATTATTTTTAATATTACCAAATAAGTTCAACAAGCAGAACAAAACTAAACTTACGTTTTAAACAATTCTACTTACATCCGACTTAACGATTCTGCACTGTGTTTTAATATGTTTTGACACTTTTACATTTTTGGAAAAGTCAAACATATTTCCTCCTTTCCCATAAAGGAATTAACTTAATGCTTCTATATTTTTGCTTAAATCGCACTTTTAAATTTTACAATAATCAGAAGTTATCCCGCGTATGACTAAAACCATTTCGACATCTCATATAACTTTAAACTAATTTTAGTCTACTCTA
Organism: Chrysanthemum makinoi; assembly: GCA_910596185.1. Taxonomy (NCBI): domain Eukaryota; kingdom Viridiplantae; phylum Streptophyta; class Magnoliopsida; order Asterales; family Asteraceae; genus Chrysanthemum; species Chrysanthemum makinoi. The sequence goes on from OU343219.1 coordinate 5,170,174, forward strand.
AATAAATTCACTACGCTTCCAAATTTTTCCATAACTGCGAATTACGCTTTGACCCGTACAGCTTTAAGATTTTTGCACCCAATGATACTTATCACCCATTTTATATTTTTAGATGGAGTATAATGATGAGTTTCATCATTCCAAGTTTCAGATTTAATACCGTTGCTTAAGTTTTATGATTTAACGATTTATCAAGAAGGTTATCGGGACTAAACGACCAGAAAACAAGATAATACCAAAAATAAGTACCTAGTCACCCTAACTATGATATGAAAGTGTATATAGGTGATTAACCATGCCATGTGCCTAAGTGATAAGCCTTGGACTTTAGGATACATTCATATGTAAGTAAACTTCTAAGCTAAGCTTCCAAAAATATCCTAAACTTACACCTCCTCATTTACACCTTCCTAACACCTTCCTAACCTCCTCAAGACCTTATATAAACCCCTCTTAGGTCGTTCATATCAACATGCACAAACACACTTCATTTGCTTTTTACTTCAAGTTTTATTCAAGAATCCCAGTTCATGTTAAGCTTTGATTGATCCAAGTCCTAATTCCTTCCTTCCATTGGTGATATCCAAGCCACACAAGAAGTGTTCTAGTAGAAGACTTCAAGTGATTTCCCAAGTCATCTCAACTTAGTATCAAGAGGTTGAAGAATTTGGAAGCTAGGGTTACTAGTTCTTGTTCTAGCTCTTGCTCTTTGATGTTCCTTTCTTAAGTTGAAAGCCAAAAGTTGTAAGAATAACTAACCACCACTCTTGCTCTACATCATTTACATGTTTCATATTCTTAAATCTATGCTATATATGCTCATATGTTGGATCATGATGTACAAAAATCTTTAAAACAAGTTATAAGAACCTATATGTTAAACTTGGGTTAGTAAGTGTTTAAATGCTAAACTTTTGTACAAAGTTTCCATAAAATCGACCACATATAGATCTGACACTTTTCATATTCTTGTAGATAATATTAAAACAAAAACGTAGCAATTTGAATCACCCGAAACGGACACACGAGTCAAAAGTTATGATAAAAAGAAATTAGCGAAACTAAAGTATGAATCTGCCAAATAGTTTACTGCCTAAAATCTTAAATTTTTAGAGGCCCTTCTGGTCCGAATCATCAAAAAGTTAAAGCACGAAAGTTGTCCGGAACGACGTTTTCCTTCAATTTTAAAGAAACTCGGACCTTGAAAACGCATAAATAGGCCAAAATTCTTTCAAAAACGAAAACCGCGAAATATAGTCTCATAACTATACTTTTGTCACAACTAAAAGCAAACCAAGAGGCCTAATGGCCATAAACCAAGACCACGGCTACGGCTAAGACCAAAGTTGAGTCTCAAGACCATGGTAGTCAAGACCAAAGTCACGGCAAGGCCATGGCTAAAGCCTTAAGGCTTGTTTACCCAAGACCGTTAACTAAGGTGATCATATTTATGAAAACGACGAGAACTTGTAAAACTAGATACTTATTAAAAACATGATAAACTTATTTATAACAATCTTCACTCGAAACATATATTGTATCTACTAAGTGCTACAATACTAGGGAGCTTCATGTGAGGGGTTTCATTTGAGTAAAACGATCGACGAGTTGGTCGATTTACGATTTAAAGTGTCCTAGCTTCTAACGCTTACTACATGACCTCTCGAATTATGATGGCCCTAACGTAGTAATGATATATATAAACTATACACGTTTTCAACTAGACCATTCTATAAACGACATATACATAAACCATGTACTACATCATGATCAACATAGAGACTTATATAGGATGATTTATGTTTTCCTAAAAATTATTCCAAACCTAAGTCGCAACATCCTATTCTAGGTTGCTCGTAGAAGTTCTCACGGCATATCCATCATTCTCATTATACATGTGATATCATTTATTAAGGTGAGTTCATAGCCCCACTTTCTATTACTTAATTGTTTTACAAACCCTGGGGAGATGCTTTATTTTAAACCCACACATTGCTTTCAAACATTATACTTATTCCATTGTTATTAGCACTAATTTACCGCATTTGCCAAACTTAAGTCACTTAATCATGAATCATTAATCACTATGAGAGTGGCCAATATTGTGAATAGATCTATTGGGATTGATTTAATCCGCTTGTGTTGGCCCCATTAAAGGCAAACAAACGCACTATATTTGAGTAACATTGGTAAAATGGCAATTTTACCGATAGGGCACATCGACATTTTATCCAACTAATTTTGGAACACGTTAACGCCTTGATTGCATGATGCTTAGTCTAATAATAACTGCTTTGTTTTCAAACCATTGGTGAATTTATAACTCAAACTACAAACATAATGTGTTCAACCATCAAACAAACTCTATGAATTTCACTCAACCTGTTGACAGTTTTAAGCATGTATTTCAGGTCCATAATGTCGGAAGCTGGCACGGAAGAGCGAGGACTAGATCAAGAAGGCTATAAATTTTATTATCATTCGAAAACTCATTTGATGTATTTTGTAAACAATGGAACCATTTGGGACCTCATTTTTGTAAACTCTGATATTTATATAAATCGAATGATAAATCTTTTAAAACGACTCCATTAGAGTACGTTTCTATTGTTATGATCTTGCAGCCATGAAGTAACACCCGTTTGAATTCTCATTGCAGATATTTAAATTGGGGTGTTACATTTGTTTTGTAGATTCAATTTACACATGTAGACTTTGACATCCTAAAGCTAGGGGGAGCTTTATGTCAAAGCAATACATTGCAAATCACTTGCAATATTAGGTTTACATTCTGACATCCCCTTGCATAATTGCAATCATCTAGAGTACATTCGTCACTTAGATCTAAATTTTTGCAAACTTACTTGCAAACAAACTAGATTAGTATCACTTTCTTGACCCCCTTACATAGGGATGGACTCGTCAAGGGGAGTAAAGACGAGATCCTTTCCCGTTACTTGCTCTCTATTTCTTTTTATTTTTTTCTTTCACATATTTTTCTTAAAAATGATGTGTTGCTTTCCTTCAAACACTTTTGTTTCACAAAAAGGGAGAAGAAAGTAAAAACTACAAATTAAAACTTTTATGAATTTTAGCTTTTCATTAAAATAATTTTATGTTTTGTCATCAACAAAAAGGGGGAGATTGTTAATACAAATAAGCCGTAAAAACCTTTATTTATATTTTACGATCTTCTAATGTTTTGTCGATAACAAACGTAAAATCATTTTAACGAAACAAATAAAATTCGTAAATGGTTTGAACTAATAGTTTCTAACATATTCACATTTTCACATAAAACACTAAAACAAGTATAAGTGATTTTATGACTTAGTAATATATATGTACAACAACTAGTGTTTACATATTTGGGTATAATATACACATAACTAGTATGTAGTATATTGGGTAATATAAATGGGTAGAAACTTAAGTATCACAACCCATTGGGAAAATACATTAAATGTAGTTGGGTATAACCCAAAGCCCATAACCCATGGAGCTTGACCCATAACCCATTGCATGACATCATGCTTATATCATACATGGATAATATCCATAATCCATGGATCAACCCATACCCAAGTGACCAAGTGCATTGCACTCAAAGATACATTGTATCTAGCTAAAGATCCATGGTTCAACCCATGACCCATGACCCATGACCCATAGCCAAAATACCCATGGGTAAAAGGGAGCGTCTCACGAATCCCTAGGTTAACGCTAGACAGATCCCTTGTAGAAGGGATCCGTGGGATCCAAGGAACAATAGAGTTTTTCTTCTATAAATAGTGAGCCATTTCTTCATTGTTTCTCACCCTTTTCTAACACACTTTCTCCCTGAGTTTAAAACTCACTAACCTCAGATCCAATAGATCTATGTTTGTAGTTTTGTTTTTGTGTGATCTTTTAGGTTCCTCTTAAAGGCAAGCTCACCACCTTTGAAGTCGAGCAAGCTCAAGTCCATGAGTTGCCATGCTTCCTCATTATCAAGGCTACTGAAGTCTTCTTGTTGATAATTCCTTTATTTCTTCAAAGAAGTGTAGTGTTGAAGACATTAGTGAAAGATGTCTCAAGTGTCAAGACGAAGATATTAGTGAAAGGTATCTATCGTCTATATCATAAGCACTTGTGGTAGGTGCTTAGAAGTCAAGACTAGAAGCATTAGTGAAAGGTGCTTAGATGTCAAGACTAGAAGCATTAGTGAAAGGGTTAGAAGTGAAGACACAAGACATTAGTGAAGGTGTCTGTAGATCTAGTCAAAGATTATTGAGTGAAAGGTGCCTTAGATGTACATTCGATATGGTGTGTTTCAATGTACAAAATAGACTAGTATTAGATCCAAGGATATTGATATCCTTGATGATGTTGTAAAGGAGTAGATCTCCTTTGGGATTAGTCGTTGTGTAGTGTGGTAGTAGTTCCTCCATTGCAATGGAACTAGGTGCTTAGCCTAGTACTAATAAAGGGTAGGCGACGTTGTGAAGGTGTAGTTCACCTTGGAGTGAAAGAACTAGGTACTTAGCCTAGTACCTTATAAAGGGTAGGCGACCTTGTGTTGGTGGTGTGGTTCACCTTGAGGAAAAAGAACCGGTGGTTAAGCTTAAGAACCGGAAAAAGGGTAGGTATGTTGTGAAGGTTCTCTACAATAGGAGATTGGTGTAGTGTTAATAACTCGAGTAGGTGACTTTGGGAGTGGAGTAGGGCAAGGAAGGTGTCCTTGTAGCCGAACCACTATAAATACTCGCGTTGTGGTTTTGTGCTTCTTACTCTTAACTTTTCATTACTTACCTTTATGTGCTTGTTTATCAACATCCAACACACACATCCAAATAGATTCACATAAGTCGATCTAAATAGATTAAAAGGAAGTTTTAATTGGCAAAACTATTCAACCCCCCTTCTAGTTTTCCACAGTTTTGAACAATGGAAAAGCTTTGCATGAACCCATAATTGTTCATGATTCTCATGAAACGTTAGAACTATCTGAAGAGAGTAGATCAAAAATGAAACAAAAGAATCCAGATCTAAAACCAATTGATTATAACAAATGGAACAAAATTAATGGAATTACTTTTGTGTCACAAAAAGAAAAGTCAAAGTTTTCCATCACACCAAGTGTTTCAAACAAAGTGTCAACACCAGTTTCAAAATCAGTTTCAAAACCAGTTGTTGTCTCAAAATCTCTTTCGAACATTGAACAAATGTCTTCAAACAATCCTTTAACACAAGTGATGCTAGAAGTATTTTAGACAATGTGAAAACTAGAATTGGGGACTTCAAGAGATGTTAAATTAAAACCCATTTTACAACTAACATCCGATTTTCTAGTTTTGATAATGAAAATAAAAGTTTTTTGAAACAAAAATTGCCCCTCAGCTGAATAACATCAACTCAAGGGTAATTCATTTTGAACAAGCCTTTTGAAAGAAATATCCGACTTTGTCAAGGACCATAAATCCCTGGTAAAGCAATGAAAGTATTGAACACATCAAAGTTTTGAAAAATTTAAATGATTCTCTCTTCGAAGATGTTCTGACTACCGATATTATGTCCATTATTTTACAAACATATTCTGTTGAAGATCATGAAAGACTCCATCCGAGACCTAAATTGTTCTCAAAATATGAAAAAAGCTCTTGAAAAACTTGAAAAAGAAAATGTATCATATTTTAAACAACTTGATCGAAAAACTAAGGAATGCAAGTATGACAAACTGTCGTATGAGCGTGCCTACAATGACATGAAAGCGAAAAATGATCTTTTGAGGGCTCAACTGGAATGTCAAAAAGGCAAGTGGATACTGAGATTACAAAACCATTGACTGAGGAGAAAGCAAATGTTCCCAAACCGGTTTTCAAACCAAAAATGTCTATTTTCTCCTCCTCCAAAAGTCAATGAGAAAATGATTTATCAAAACTCCGCTACTCCACCTCTTGCCTAAACAAAATGGTGAAAAAGGAAAAGCGGTTATCGAGACACCAAAAGTTTTAGCACCTGGCCTTTTTAAGATGAGTACCACTAATGCACCCTACATCTAAAACATATTTAACAAACGACATAAGTTTAGAAAAGCACTCTAAAGAGACTAGGAAAGCTGAAACCACTTCTATAGATAAAAATGTGATTCCTAATGAGTGTGCCTTACCTTCTATAGGACTAGAAAGTACCTCTAGAGGAAAGCAAAGCCTAAGAGCAATACAAAGGAACAATAGTCTCAGCGCCTCTAAGAGTAGTAGCTTGAATAAAGAGAAGAAAATAGAAGAAGACCCTAGGAATTTACCGCTTTGTAATAAGAAAGACATTTCATCTTAATGTAATGAACCTATGAACTCTGCTAATTTTAATGAATCTGTTGAATCTCTTTGTTTAACTTGCAAGAAATCTTTAATTAATGTTCAAGATGATTGTGTTTCTAAGAATGTGAATGATAAGCCTGTTAAGAAGAACGTTCCAAAAAGAACTTATGCTAAACGAATAGGAAGACTAGTTGCAAGACTTAGGCTTTATACTACTGATAAGAAGCATAGTGTTTACTTTAGGGATGACATTTGGAAACCAACGGGTAGAACTTTCACACTCCAGAATGGTAGAATGAGTGATGAACCTGTTTTCCCAATAGAAAACTTATATGAGTGTGATCAGGACTTTACCTCTAACCTAAAGGAACCAAAATCAAAACGGTTTCCAAAATCTTCTTCTTCTCGTTTCTGGCGTTATAGAAATATGTCTTTAGATCGTCGACTCGGGTTGCTCCAAGCACATGACCGGGAATCTGAAGGCCTGATCAATTTTGTCTGGAAATTCATGGGAACCGTACGTTTTGGAAATGATCATGTAGCATCTATGGGATATGGAGATCTACCTTTTGGAAATTATTTGATCACCGGGTTTACTATCTCGGGGTTGGGACACAATTTGTTTTCGTCGGGCAGTTCGTGATGCGATTTAGAGGTTGCTTTTAGGAAAAATGTTTGCTTCATTAGAAACTTGGATGGCAATGATCTATTAACAGGGAATCGTGATACAAACTTGTATGCTATCGACATTAACCAAATGGCCTCTTCATCACCAATATGTCTTATGACACGAGCATCTGGAACAAAGTCCTGGTTGTGGCATAGACAATTATGCCATCTCAATTTCGATACAATCAACAAACTTGCCAAAGACAACATCGTCAACGGACTTCCAAAGTTCAAATACACCAAGGATCACTTATGTCCATCATGCGAACAAGGAAAAAGCAAAAGAGCATCATATAAACCCAAACCCGTACCTAGTTCGAAGAAGTTGCATATGTTGCACATGGACTTATGTGGCCCAATGAGAGTTGCAAGCATTAATGGGAAAAAGTATATCCTTGTTATCATCGATGATTATTCAAGATATATATGGGTTAGGTTTCTGAGATCAAAAGATGAAGCACCAGGCATCATCATCACCTTTCTAAAGCGTATTCAAGTACTTCTTCAAACCGTAAGGGTTGTAAGAATAGACAAATAATTCACAAATCAGGAGTTAAGAGCTTATTTTGAAGATGTTGGAATAACTCATCAGACATCAGTTGTTAGAACTCCACAACAGAATGGGGTAGTTGAAAGAAGAAATCGTACTCTTGTGGAAGCTGCTTGCACAATGCTAATTTATTCTAGTGCACCGTTATTTCTATGGGCTGATGTTGTTGCCACTTCTTGTTTCACTCAGAACCATCCTAATCCATCCAATATTCAATAAAACCCCATATGAGCTAGTGAACCAGAAACCTGATATCTTTACTTCACGTGTTTGCTTTGTGTTATCCAACGAACGCAGAGAAGATCTAGGAAAACTAAAAGCAGATATTGGAATCTTCATTGGATACTGAAAACTCGAGGGCATTCAAGGTATATAATGAAGAACTAGGAAGATCATGGAGACGATGAATGTGAATTTTGATGAACTTTCACAAATGGCTTCAGAGAGACTCGCTCTAGAACCCGCACTAAACCCGCAGACTTCTGGACACATCAGTTCAGGACTCGTACCTCAAAGAACTCAATCAACTTCGTTTGAAAAACCTAAAGAACTAGAATGGGAGAATTTCTTTGAGTTAATGTTCGATGAATACTATGGTGGAACTTCGACAAATGCATCAAACCATCATTCCGCTGCACCCGCTCAAAATCATCCACCACCACCACTAGAAGATGCATCTACTACGGTCAAAACCAATGCACCAACTCCATCAACGTCATCTACATTAACTTCTGCAAATCCTATTCTTACAACAGTATTACCAGCAGCTGATGAGCAAAACCAAAACATATCATTTCAAGAAGAATCTACATAAAACCAGAACGATGCAACGTTAGATGAAGACTTATTTGAAAACCCGTTTGCTACGGAATTAGCTGAATCATCTTCAAGATTACGAGAACCATCTAACTCGCATACGTTTAACCAACGGTATCCTTCTACTCTAAAGTGGACTAAAGACCACCCAATTGAACAAGTTATTGATGAACCTTCAAGGCCAATTCAGACAAGACGCCAACTTGCCACCGATTGCGACTTGTGCATTTACCTTTGCTCAATTAGCAATATTGAGCCAAAGAACATTCGTGAGGCAATGGCAGAACTCGCATGGATAGAAGCAATGCAGGAGGAACTTCTCCAATACCGTCTACATGACTCTTGGGATATGGTTCCAAGACCAATTGACATTCGAGTCATTGATCTCAAATGGTTATGGAAGAACAAAAGGGATGAAGAGATGACTGTAATTTGCAATAAAGCTCGTCTTGTGGCCAAAGGATACAGGAGTGAAGAAGGAATGACTTTGAAGAGTCATTCGCGCGATAGCTAGACTTTAGGCAAGGATTTTCTTAGCCTATGCACTCACAAAAACATCACGGTTTATCGATGGACATTAAGACCGCTTTGAATGGAACTCGAAAAGAAGAAGTGCAGTGAGTCACCGAAGGCTTCATAGACATGGAACATCCGGATAGGTCTACAAACTCAAAAAGGAAATCTATGGATTAAAGCAAGCTTCGAGAGCGTGGTATGACGAACTGTCTTCTTTTCTTATCCTAAATAATTTCACCAAAGGAACTGTTGATCCTACCTTGTTTACACAAAAATGCAAAAACGACATTTTAATTGTTAAGATTTACGTGGACGACATCATTTTTGGGTCCACTAATCCGAATCTTTCAAAACATTTTGAAAATCTCATGAAAAGCAAATTTGAAATGTCCATGATGGGGGAACTAAAATTTTTTCTTGGTTTACAAATTCATCAATCCTCACGTAGAATTTTTATTAATCAAGCTAAATATACAACTGAGATTTTGAAAAATCATGGTATGGATAATTGTGACTCTTTTGGCACACCAATGGTAACATAACCAAAATTGGAGCCGATTTGTTTGGGAAACGATCCGAAGAAATATCGAAGCATGATTGGTTCTCTCATGTACCTTACTGCTAGTCGACCCGATATTCATTTTGCTATTTGCTTATTAGCACGGTTTGTGCAAAGCCTACCGAACTGAACCTCAAAGAGGTTAAAAGGATCTTTCGGTACCTGAAGACATCCATTCACAAGGGTCTTTGGTATCCGAAGGAATCCGGATTTGATCTTATTGCCTTTTCAGATGCGGACCACGCAGGTGATCAAGTTACAACAAAAGTACATCCGGAGACATTTTTTGGTGAAAATTTAGTAAGCTGGTCTTCAAAGAAACAAGATTGCACTGCACTTTCAACCGCTGAAGCTGAGTATGTGTCTCTATCTGTGTGTTGTGCTCAAGTTCTATGGATGAGAACACAACTCACAGATTATGGATTTACTTTCGATAAAATACCTATGTATTGTGACTCAAAAAGTGCCATAGCCATATCATGCAATCCTGTTCATCACTCAAAGACTAAGCATATCGGAGTCCGCTATCACTTCATAAAAGAACATGTGGAAGAAGGTATTGTTGAATTATTTTTCGTGAAGACAGATTACCAACTCGACGATCTATTTACTAAAGCCCTTTCAAAAGAACGGTTTAACGATTTAGTTCGACGAATTGAATGCGCTTCCAACCCCTGAGGAGTTAGAACGTCTTCTCGAATCTTCTTGAAAATGATTTTACAAAAAGCTTCGCTATAAATATTTTTGAAAAACAAAATACAAAATTTGAAAAACCAACAAAAGCAAAATATAAAAATATAAAATCTTTCAAAAATACAAAAACAATGTAAAATCAAAAATCCAAAAATATTCTTCTCACGGCATGTCTCTCGTATAATCGATATTCTGTACGTTTCTAGAAATGCCATTAACAATGATACGGGAAAGTACAGATGGTTGAGCGAGAGTTCTTTAAATGTTTTCTAAAACATGTCGTTTCTCAAAATTTCTCCAAAAATGGCTTTCGTATACTTCAGTACGAAACCCGTACCAAAAATGATGACTTTTGATTATTTCAAATCAAAACTCGTGTTTTTAGAGAAAAAATGAAGTGTACGCTTCAGTGTACTACATTTAAAACTGGTGAGAAATCATCATCATCTTGAGCACCTTTTCAAGATTGTTCAAAAAGATTTTCAAAATCTTTCAAAATATTTTGTGCTCAAGGTAACTCCCTCTAAAACCCTTTAATTGATTATGCTTTATTAAAGGGTGAGTATAAAACAAAATGTTCCAAATTCATGCTTAAAACAAATTCGTCCATCTTCCCAAAAGATTTTATAAATGTTGTTTAATCCGTTGATATCAAAAATATCACGATTATGCTATTTTTTAGGGGGAGAAGACGTGATTAAAATGTGATCAAAAATGTTTAATGATCGGTATTTGAATCTCAAAAGAGCTCGACTCAGTTGAAACCATTGAATTGATGAGGAATCAAAGTCATTAAATGTACCATTTCGAGAAACTCGTGATAGACATGCACTTTCATGGGTCTAACCTTCTTTTCAAGAAGTGTTTACAACTTCAAGGTAGTTATTAGAGCTAGTTGTCACCTAAAACCGACAATGGAACTCTAACTAAGCAACGTAACCGTGTCTCGTGAGGAATTGTCTATCATGAGCCGATCAATTCAAAAAGTGCGAACTCTACCCTCTATGTGCAGATTTCTGTCAAAACTTATAAGAACATGTGAAGGGGGAGTGTTTCTGAGAATATAAAACTCTCAAAGTGTTCCAAACATGTTTTCAATTATAAACACTTTGAGAGATTTTCAAGAAAAATGGTTTTATGGCAACATGGAACAGTCATGGAGTTATAAGTTGACTAAGGATAGGTAAATCCGTCCTACGATCCGCCAAAGCCGGAGGGATCTACCCAAGGACATCACAAATAGTTAGTATTAGAAGTCCTTAGGAATGATTGAAAAAAAAGGAGTAATGTGAGAAAGGAGAAAGAAGGGGTTGAAGAATTAAAAAGAAAAGTAAAAGAAAGGATGAAAAGAAATAGCCCTCCATAATCAACCTTAGGGCAGAAACCGGGTTCAATACATATGCTACTGGTTATCACTTAGATGACGCCGGTATTGAAGACAAAGACGTCATGGACCCAGTGACGCACTGTACTAAACCTTCTAGCCACTCAATTCCTCTTAAAAGGATTTGTTTCATTCTCATTGGGAACCCTACGTAAACTGCCGCTTTCTCTTAGAGATCGTTGGTATTGAAGAAGGAGACCCTCTCCCTAGTCTCCGCCAGAAAACCAAAATGCACTTTTGAGTCTAGAGCCACGAGATTCATCAAAAGATCTCATAGGAACACTTGACATGATATCGCTTGTTGTTCATCAATAAGGCACAAGTGATATATTCTAGAGTCCTACGCAGATCTTAGCAATCTGCCAGAACATTTATGAGAAGTTTCACATCTGTGATCTTTAATGATTGAATGGAAACTCTGCCAGGTGGTCAACATCAGCCGACCGAAGGCAGTTACTCGTAACTCCCCGGATTACGCTTAGTGTGCTCAATAATCATGGGGTGATGCTTGTTGTACCTCATCGACTCACCTGAACTGTAGGTGTACTTCGGTACATCGCATTATCTCACTTGTGGGACTCCAGTTCAACAACGGCCTTTGTGAGAATTAGAGACGTGTTTTCACACTATGCTGTTAACACACTCAAAATTCAAACTTGTAAGCGATGGATTATTTCTAACCCATGTTTTATGTTTTCTTCTTATTGTTGCTCGTGGGAGGAAGAGATCGTGCACATTCTCCACATGCTCATACCAACAACACATGAAAGTTCTCATCAAAATCAAAGGCAACACAAAGTTAAAGATGATTCTTCGTCAATGTCAAAGAATCTACAAAGTATAAAGACTCGAGAACTACGTCATTGGCAATTAAAAGTCAAATAGAAGTGTGAGCATGGTGGAGAAAGACGTGGAGATACTTAACCAACAAAGTTGACAACGACAGACAACACATTAATTGATCACAAAGCATGAAAGAACAAAGAATCAAGACTATTCTATATCTACATGCAAAGTTCAAGCTCAAGTAAAGTAAAGACCTAATCAAGTGGAGCATCTTTTGAATGACCACTCCTTAGGGGGAGATTGTTAGCCTTAATAGTTATGAATAGAAGTGATGGTCATTCACATTTAGGAACTTTGTAACGTGTGTTAGATATCGTACTAGAATAGTCCACGGGCTCGTGGATTGGGCTAAGCTAAATGGTTAATCATTTAGTTAAGCTAGCCTTGTATAAGTTCATGTAACCCAATCCATGTCCAAGCCCATCTCACGGCCCATGGCCAAGCCTTAGGGCATTATGTTACTTGTACTATAAATACCCCTCAAAGTCTCATTTGAGGGGTGTGCTTCAGTGTGTTTGTGTGTGTGTGTGTGTTTTCTTTTGAAATAAACATCATCTAGTTTACATCTTTCTCTCTACACATGCACGAATTACATATCATCAAGTCACCATCTTTCTCATCTTTGTTTCTTTCTTATTTATACGCATAGCTTTGTGTTTGTGTTTTATGTGTAAGCTTGTGTGGTAAAGCTTGGTATAACGTGATAAGGTTGATATATCTAAGGTCCTACAAGAGTCTTGCATCTTGAGCTTGCATCCACTCATGCTCACACTGCTATCCTAGAGGAGAAGATTGATGACCTCGAGGCTAGAGATCGAGCCCGTAGGTAGCAGATCTGAGATTTGACGTACCATGGTTGAGGATATTCGCCGTCGTCATGATGACTCATTGGGAGATGCGTAGATTCTAGTCATCTTTATCTTAGTATGTATCATAAAGCCGCCATATGAGGCATTAAGACTTGTATCCTTTTGGTTTGTAACTTTGGAACAAGAATTATGATGTTGTAACCTGTAACACCCCCGAAAATCTTAATGACAGCGAAAGACTAATTCGGGTGTTACTTGAATGGAGATCATAGTCAATAATTATAGAAAACGACTCGAAAGAGACGTTTTATTAAAATAGTTATCATTCATCGAAAACTCATAGTTTGTTACAAAATATTGTAAATAGATCAAGTGTTTTTCCCAAAAGAAAGATCATGAGTTTGAAAGAAATGATAACTTTATATTTTACACCACCGATAAGCCTTGCTATGCCCCGCTCGCACCTTGGTCATAATCTTCACGGATTACCTGAGATAACATGCTTAAAAAGGTCAACAAAAATTGTTGAGTGAAGTCCATAGGTTTGAAATAAGTTGAACACAAGTATAAGATCATGATCATTGTAAACTAACAATATCATAAGAAAAATCACAGATTATTATGCACTAAGCTCATTAAACCAAGACTCAACTGCATACACCGAATTACCAGTGTATGAAAGTATGCCCCAAAGGAGGTAATAGCCAATTACCTAAAGAAATTCGATATGGTGCACCCCGGTTATTTCTCTATAACCGAAACGGGGTTCGTTAATCCCTATAGTACTATTCATATATTCACGCTCACTCGGTGACTAATGGTTCATGATCAGGGGACTTGGGCTAACAACTTAGGGCAAGCACTAATAATCAGGATCAAGCATTTATGAAAACCTTGTGTTCTAGTTTAGCATGTATCTCCTGGTTTGAAAAAATAAAGTAAAAGCCAGGCTATGAACTCACCTGATGATAATGCACACGCACAAAAGATCAAGCAACAATGTAGCGGAGGTTCTAACTCGAAACCTAAAATGATGAGATGGCGAGTCTCAGTAAAATGAGCATTTTGGTTCACGACCAAAATAATAGAGCATTGAATATTCTTATTCAATAGATCATTGGATTGCCCAATCCAATAGTGTGCGATCGTGATTAACGTTTTAAGTTAATTTACATGCTACATTGTCTTTACTAGTGATCCTCACTTACGCATAAGTGAAATGTTCCCCCGTTGTGATCTTAGTAAATTCGTTGGGTATTTTAACGTATTTAGATTCCTCGAGTGTTTTATCAAAATAAGTATATTTTTACATATACTTAGTTATTTTCTAATAAATATATATTTACATATATATTTATACATGAAATAAGTTTATCACTATTCGAAAATATTACGCTCATGTGATAAAAAATACTCATTTTTACGAGGCTATTATGAAATCATAAGTTTTGTTAAACTTTTCCAAAATTTACACTTTTTACCCTCGAGTTACAAAAAGTACGAGTTTAGTCCCTCAAATTTGAGTAATTTACACTTTCTACCCAAAATGTATTTTATATCAAAACTTGAAAATAACATCTTTAACCCTTGGTAAAACTGAATTTACAAAAACATCCCTCCAAGTTATGTTTATACGCTTTAAACCTTTACTTTTCACACTTGTCACATTTAACCCAAAACTTATATTTAAACTAGTTTAAGTGATTTACATGATCGTTCCTTGCGGTTTCCATGCATACACATGCACGTACATATTACCCCTTTCACTTTCGACAATGACCTTTCCAGACTTTTACAAAAATATTTGTTTCACTTATAATGACCCTTTAGCTTTTCAATATGTTACCCTTTTGAACCCTTCGTTTCTTATTTTTGCAAAGATAGTCCGAAAACAAGTTTTATAAAATGAAAACTTTGTAAATCGATTCCAACTCCTTTCTAACTTAACATTAGCGCTTATTAACTTATTTTTAATCTATTGGGCCGGTTGACTTACTTGGACATATCGTGGGCTTATTGGGCTTGGGCTTTAGGTCCTTAGTTTTGTGACCTTAAGGCATGAATGTAGCATTTTCCTTTCACACACTGTATATGTAAAGATTAACTATCCTATATTTAAATGTATAATGCAGATATAACGTTTATATTTGTGTGAACTAATGCAATGAGTTGGGAATGAAATGAGTTTAGATGTACTACTACAATCGCAAGAGTGAGATGAAATGAGGAGTTGAGCGAATGAGGATGATGTCGAGAGGATGGTTTGGACTGAGACCCGTGTTCTCCTTATAATGCTCCGATTTTATTTTTACTCAAGTTTCCCTACTTTTGCCTAATGACAATCCCTTTGCTTCTCCTTTTAACCCTTAACGAAATAATGTACACCCAAGGTTTTCCTATTGTTCCTAGCTTCGACCCATATTCGTTTCTTTCCTTTCTTCTTGATCGACAGAAACCAAACAAAATGTGAAGTGTTTGAGGGAGTTTGTTGAGTTAATTTGATAGAGAGAGTTGTAAGGTTGCAAGTTTGTAACTTTGCCAAATATTTGAAGTGAGTTATAAAGAACTCCTAGGTATGGTCTTTGCATTATTTAATCCTCTAGCTCTCCTAGTTCTAGCCTTATAGTCATGTGTTTATTTGAATGTGGTCACGTTTGGGGTTGTGTTTCTTGGCGTGGGATTGATGGCAGCCAAATTCATGGCATGCTTATGTTCATTGACTCACATTTTTGTACATAAAACATATTACACAATGGTTTACAAAGTCTCAAAGATGGTCAATGGGTCTTGGTGGTTTAGAGTATTTTAATAATGGGTTAGGGTAGCTTAAAGTTGGTCTTATGTCTCCTTGATCCTATACACATGCTTGCTATAGTTGTCAAAGATGTATTTTATGTTCTTCTAGTTGAAGTATTATGTTAGTTTAGTTCATGTTTTTGGTTCTCGTCTAGTTCTAGTTCCAACCAAAAATCACAACACTAATACTTATAAATTTGGTGTTGGGCATGGCTTGCGTTGTGTAGAAAACGAAATCCATATCACATATAAAGGGGTGAGTTGTGCTCAGCAGCTAGGCCCAAGAGAAATCAATGCTTTGGGCTCGGTTTGGTTGTGGGTTTGAGTGCGAAAGGCTAAGCCCAAAAGAAGTATCAACAAGTTGGGGTCGGGTAGTTAACGAGGCCCAAAAAAAATGGTGTGGGCTTGATCCGATCATGAGGCCCATTAACAAGTTGGATTAGGTCACGAGGTGGTAAAAAGTCCAATGAGTTCCGAGGCCCAATACGAATTTTATATATTTTTGTTATATTTAAATTGTAATTTTACAAATTTACGTATTCATTACGTATTTTAGGATTATCAAGATAGTGGGGAAATTTATTTAGATCACAACGGTATCTTTTATGAATGCTCAAGTCGTTGATCATGCATATGCCAAATTATATGCAAATGTGATGTTTAGAAAATTTCATGACTGAAATAGATCGTTTAATTTATGTTTAAAGCGTTAAGTACATTGAAATTTTCCGGAGCTTACTGCACCTTCCCTTAAGAGAACCGCGTCCCACGGTTAAACTCGCAGAGGTCGTCATGGTGATCTAGATGAAATGTGGGGATACTTGGAACGCACATCCTCACAGCCCCTGTGAACTCTCGCACCTCGTTTCTTATGATTCCATCGAACTTTAACGATAGGAATGCGACTTTGCTTAAGCCTCTTAACTGGTCCATGATCTCGACGGGTTCTTCGACAAAGCTAAGTTTGTCATTGAGTTGGATGTCCTTGAGTGTGCGACTAGAGTTTCATCCGAAAGACACTTCTTAAGATTTGAGACATGGAACGTGTCATGTACTCGGCTAAGTTCTTCGGGAAGATCAAGTTTATATGCCACTGGACCAATTCTTTGAAGAATTTTGAATGGTCCGACGTATCGAGGTATGAGCTTTCCTCGTTTTCCAACCGACCATCCCTTTCCGGTGATACTTTGAACATTACACGGTCTCTACTTGGAATTCCATTGGTTTTCTTCGAACATCTCGTAGCTCTTTTGTCTATCTCGAATGCTTGCAATCTTTGCCGAATTTGCATTATCTTTTCTTTGTCTCTTGGACAATTTCGGGCCCTGTAAGTTGTACTTCTCCAACTTCCGCCAAGAACTGGCGACCGGCATTTTCTTCCATAGAGTGCTTCAAAAGGAGCAGCTTTAATGCTGGCGTGATAAGCATATTGTAAGAGAATTCAGACAGAGGTAAGTGCTTATCCCATCCTTTTCCGAAATCAATCACACATGCTCTTAGCATGTCTTCCAGAGTTTGGATCGTTCTTTCACTTTGTCCATCTGTTTGAGGATGGCACGCTGTACTCATATCTAAGTTGGTACCCATAGCTCTTTGAAGCGTTTGCCAAAATCTTGAGGTGAATCGGCTATCACGGTCAGATATGATAGAGATTGGTACACCGTGACGAGAAACAATCTCTTTGATGTACTGTCTAGCGAGTGTAATCATCTCGTCGTTCTCCTTGATTGGCAAGAAATGAGCGACTTTGTAAGAGCGGTCTACAATAACCCAAATGGTGTCAAAATCATTAGAAGTTTTTGGCAACTTTGTGATGAAGTCCATTGTGATTCTTTCCCATTTCCACATAGGAAGTTCGGGAAGTTAACAATCCGGATGGCTTTTGATGTTCGCTTTAACTTTCAAGCATGTCAAACATTTATCTGGCGATAAATGATATCGCCTTCATATTAGGCCACCAGACAAAAGCTTTAGATCTTGATACATCTTGTTGGGACGGGATGTATGGAATACTTCAATTTATGTGATTCATGCATGATGAGTTCTCGGATACCTCCAAAGAGTGGAATCCAACTTCGATTCTTGAAACATAGCGTTCCGTCCGATCTCTTCACAAATCCATTCTCATTCTCCGGCATGCCATAAATCTTCCTATTCGGCCTTTTTTCTTCCTTAAGGGCTTCAATCTGAGCTTCAAGAATTTTCGATGGTAGGGGTGAATTGATTACCATTCCCAATGATCTCACTCTAAGTGGCTTAGCTTATCTTTTTCTCAAGGCATCGGCAACAACGCTTGCCTTTCCAGATGATAACGGATCTCGCAAATCATAATCACTAAGCAATTCGATCCACACGTTGACGATATTCGCCTTTTGATCTAAGATGTGTTGAAGACTTTTGTGATCGTGTACACTATACATTTGGTTCCATGCATAATGTCTCCATAATTTGAGTGCAAATACCACGGCGCCAAGTTCTAGATCATGAGTAGTATAATTCTTCTCATGAGTTTTGAGTTGTCGTGACGCATAAGCAATCACCTTGTTCCTTTGCATGAGAACAGCGCCTAAACCCATGTGTGAAGCATCACAATATACTACAAAATCTTCGCTCCTTCCTAGTGCCAAGATAGGTGCCAGAAAGTTTGTTCTTTAGGAGTTGAAAGCTGATTCTTGATCGTCTCCCCATTTGAATTTCTTCGTTTCAGTTAACTCGGTCAATGGTTTAGCTATTTTCGAGAAACCTTCGATGAATCTTCGATAATAACCAGAAGTCCTAAGAATTGGCGAATTTCAGTGGGGTTGGTACCGCCAATTTAATGATTCAATCTTTGCGGGATCCACATGGATTCCTTCTTTGTCGATCACATGACCAAGAAATTGACTGTCTTAATCCAAAAGTCACACTTGGAAAACTTCGTATAATTTTTCATCCTTGAGTAACTTCAGACAGTCTTCGATGTTTCGCATGTTCTTCTTTATCACGGGAGTAGATAAGAATATCGTCGATGAACACAATGACAATTTATCCGATATGGTTTGGAGGACTCTATTCATGAGGTCCATAAATGCAGCAGGTGCATTAGTTAAACCGAATGGCATTACTTGGAATTCATAATGGCCATATCGAGTTCTAAATGCGGTCTTGGGTATATCTTCTTCTCTTACCCGTAACTAATGATATCCAGATCTTAAATCAATCTTCGAGTATACACTGAGCCTTGTAACCGATCAAGCAGGTCATCGATCCTTGGTAAGGGATAGCGTTTTTGATTGTGAGCTTGTTCAATTTCTATAATCGATACACATCCGAATGATCCATCTTTCTTCTTAACTAATAACACCGTGCTCCCTGTGGTGAGGAACTTGGTCTAATGAATCCTTTCTCGATAGCTCTTCTAGTTGTTTTGGATAACTCTTGCATTTCGAGGCGCTAAATCGTATGCTCGTCTACGGAGTAGCTCCAGGAATAAGATCGATTTGAAATTCGATTGTCGAAAGGTGGGAGTCCAGCAAATCTTCCGAAACACCTCGAAATTCCTCAGTACATCCTCTAGTCGCTTCTCTTCCACTTCTTTTCCGTTACTTGAGCTAAGAAGGCATAACATCCTTTTTCCATGTACTTTATTGATTTCACGGGATATGATACTTAAGTACTTTCTACTTTAATCTCCTTGGATGACTAAGGTTTCACCGTTGATCGGGATATGAACGGTTTTCTCGTCACAAACAATCCTAGCACGGTGTTTGGACAACCAATCCATGCCATTACTTACGATCTGAAACTTCCAAGTTTGATTGGCAAAAGATCTATGAGGAACGAATGATCTTGTAATAGAATAGGACAATTACGGATTACGGTGTTGGTTCCTATTATCTTCCCATCGGCAAGTTCTATCTCATAAGTTGTATCTAAGGCGATTGGGGATATTTCAAGTAATGGTGCAAAAGTAGTAGATACAAAACTCTTATCCGCCAGAATCAAACAAGATTTTGCGAATGATTGTTAAGAGAATACGCACCGTCACAATGTGTCGGTTCAACGGTGCATCTCCATCTCCTAGCATGTACACTTGCAGACGCATTGTTTGTTTGAACGACATTTAACTTTGGGCATTGACTCTTGAAATGACCTTTTTCTCCACATCCATAGCGGTACATGTTTGTCACGGGTTGCCCCTTCCGGGTTTTCGGCAATGCTTACCTTGATGACCTACCTTGTTGCACTTATCGCACTTCACGCACAAGGTCCGAATGGTGCATCAAACACCCGTTACACTGGGATGTGGTCCTACATACCTTTTCCAGGTGGGTGCAAGATAAGCCCTTGCGCTTCTGCCTTTCGGTTTTGCGATTGTGATGTTGGTTTCGCTATGTGATATTGGTTGTTGTTGTTCCGATTGTTGTTGTTAGACCGATGGTGGTTGGAATTTGAGGTTTTCTGATCATCAAGCTTTCTTTTGTTGTCACTTGAGCCTTGTTCATTTGCAAGCTTTAGTATTGGTTCCATAAGGCGGTGGGATACAATGACAACTTCTTCAACAGCTTTTGGATTCAAGCGATGACATCTCTTTCGATGCTTCGAGGTAAACCTCCGATCAAAGCTTCCAAAAGCTTTTCATTGGTGGGAAACAAATGAGGACATAGAGAGCTCCTCATGGAATCTCTTGAAGTATGTCTTGAGATCATTACCTTTAGCGCCCAAGTGGTAATACTCATCTTCGAGTTTCTTGATCTCAGTTTTGGGAAATATTGTTTCATTACAGCTTGTTTCGATTTGACCATGAAATCTTTCAAGCTTCTTCCATTCCAATTGGTTGAGCATGGCCTTTCCACCAAGATAACGCATCTTCTAACAAAGTTCCATCGCAAACTTGACTTTGCAATCATCTCAGGCATCTACTTAAATACAGCCTTTGTTCTCTCAAACCAATGAAGTAAACCAATAGCACCTTCGCGCCTTGAAGAACGTCGGCTTGCAGTTCATGAAATCTTTGTAACTACACTTGCGAGTTACAGTGGACTCACTTTGATTTGTTGGAGTGTTAGTTGCATTTGAGTTTGCCATTTCAACAAGACGCGTACGGCCGTGGCACGATTCTCTTCGCAATGCGAAAGCAGCCAAATCACGTGTTGCTTGAGTTTAATCCTTACCGCCTTCGCCAGCAATTCAGCGTTCTCAGCTTTCTTCACTTTTTTCATGATCTCACTTTTTCAGAATTTCAAATTTCGCGTGCCTCTTGGGCAATTCGTTCACTTCAACGTTCTAGGCGTCACAGCTCTAGGCAAGATGTCACTACAGCATAGTCGCTAACACTTTCAAACGACCATTTTTCAATAGTCATGGGAGTGATGGTGGATGAGGTAGTTTTCTTCTTGACCATTTTTCTAAAATTTCCAAGAATAAATACCAAGATTAAGAAATTATCGATCGATGATAAAACTGATTACATATTATAAATATCATAATAGTCAAGATCACCACTTTAAATTAATGATATGATATTGATATGAACAACAATTGAAATATGATTTTTCTCAACAAATCATAATATATGCATAAGGACATAAGGATCGGTTCGGCATACATTACCGAGGAATAATATCATAACATCAGAATATAAGAAATACAACCATAGGATACATGGAATACATCATTACATAGTATTGTTCACAACCATAGGTTACATCATCATAATTCTTGTTCCAAGGTTACAAACCAAAAAGATACAAGCCTTAATGCCTCATATGGCGGCTTTATGATACATACTAAGATAAAGATGACTAGGATTTGCATCTCATCGCCGGCCATCCGACGACCATCTAATCTCTCAACCATGGTCGCAAGTCTCGGATCTCGCTGCTCAGGGCTCGATCTCGCCTCGAGGTCATCAATCCTCTCCTCCAATAGCGGTGTGAGCATGAGCGGATGCAAGTTCAGTGATGTGACTCTCTCGACCTAAGGCCTCTCAAAGTAATAGCATCTCGGATAGTAGTCTCCAACCTCTGAGTCAATCGGTTAACGGCCTCTCTCGCTCCACAATGGGTACTCATCATATCAAACACAATCTCAATGGAGTAGCGACCTATCACAGGTTTTCGACTTCTTCCTCCAAGCTCTCTATCCTAACTAGTGGAATCTCATCATAATGTGCCATGAGCTCACCAACTGGTCTTTCATTCGACAAGTCTCGCAGCCCAACAGGGATAGTGTGTGTACCGGTTCACGGTAATGTGCGTAATCGAGTCGATGCGAGTTGAGCTTTATCCAAGCTCGAACGAACTAGGTGCTCCCTCCTCTTTTCTCCAACGTCGAAGTAAAGGTATCAAGAATGACCATCGCCTAGCACCGGATTTCCTCCTTGGTCCGGCTCATTATCCACAGTAGGCATGTCGGGATCGGATGGTGATGGTGAATAGCACTTGATGCAAAGTGGTAAAAGTGGCTCACTAAAAGTGTCCAAAGGAGGTGATGCTTAGGTGGTGATGAACAGAACAAGAGTGGTCCGATGGTAGAACACAAGAGGTGAAGTGGCAAAGAGGGTGGAATGATGTGAAACCGGTGATGACCGAGCGGGTGGTGATCGAGTGATGTACATGGGCGGGTGGCATCACATGAGTCATAGTGATGGATGGACACGCTTCCTAGCGGTGTGTTTGAAGGTCTTACCTTTAGGATGCAGTCTATAAGGTACTCCAAACGGCTCAGGCTCATATGGCTTAAGAACATGGATCCTACGTCGACGGCTTACGGATAGCTCGAAGATGAATCGATGAAGCGTAGTCTCGATGACTTGGATGATCCATCATCTACAAAGAACATCTCGGCGTGTAGCCATTGCTGCACTCATAGTACCTTGATCTAAGGTCATGGAAGCAAAGCATTGTACTCTTGAGGATGAGCATCATAGCTGGAGCAGAGGAGTTCGGGCAACTTCACCTTCCTCAAAGGTTCGGTTTTAGCCCAAACAAGAGCCGGTATGACAGACCGATGAGTGGCATAGTGACAAATGTAGAGGACATGGTATCTTCCATCTCGTGTCGAGGACAAAAAGGTGGGATGCATACATGGTATCTGAACAACCCATAAATTAATGTAAGTAAATGCCAAATAGTATAATTATTTTAGTTAGCTACACATATTTGCCAAGCAAATCTCCATGCCTAACTAAAATGAATGCAATTTACTTATGATCTAGCGATGCATCAATCCTAATGCATAGAGCGGTCACGGAAGGGCGTAAGGCAGTGGTGTAAAATAGTCCCGTTTAAAAAGTGTTATAGTCCAAATGTTTTTGAAAAACTCTTTGGTTCTCTATAACCTTGGCTCTGATACCAATCTGTAACACCTCGAAAATCTTAATGACAGTGGAAGACTAATTCGGGTGTTACTTGAATGGAGATCATAGTCAATAATTATAGAAAACGACTCGAAAGAAACGTTTTATTAAAATAGTTATCATTCATCGAAAACTCATAGTTTGTTACAAAATATTGTAAATAGATCAAGTGTTTTCCCAAAAGAAAGATCATGAGTTTGAAAGAAATGATAACTTTTATATTTTACACCACCAGATAAGCCTTGCTATGCCCCGTTCCGCACCTTGGTCATAATCTTCACGGATTACCTGAGATAACATGCTTAAAAAGGTCAACAAAAATTGTTGAGTGAAGTCCATAGGTTTGAAATAAGTTGAACACAAGTATAAGATCATGATCATTGTAAACTAAAAATATCATAAGAAAAATCACAGATTATTATGCACTAAGCTCATTAAACCAAGACTCAACCGCATACATCAATTACGGTATGCGAAAGTATGCCCCAAAGGAGGTAATAGCCAATTACCTAAAGAAATTGATATGGTGCTCGGTTATTTCTCTATAACCAAAACGGGGTCGTTAATCCCCATAGTACTATTCACGATATCTACGTTCACTCACGGTGACTAATGGTTCATGATCAGGGGACTTGTGGCTAACAACTTAGGCAGTACCAATAATCAAGAGGATCAAGCATTTATGAAAAACCTTGTGTTCTAGTTTAGAGCATGTATCTCCCTCGCGGGGTTTGCAAAAATAAAGTAAAAGCGAGGCTATGAACTCACCTTGATGATAATGCACGCGCACAAAAAGATCAAGCACAATGTAGCGGAGGTTCCAACTCGAAACCTAAAATGATGAGATCGAGTCTCAAGAATGAGCATTTTGGTTCGCACCAAAATATAGAGCATTGAATATTCTTATTCAATAGATCATTGGATTGCCCAATCCAATAGTGTGCGATCGTGATTAACGTTTTAAGTTAATTTACATGCTACATTGTCTTAACTAGTGATCCTCACTTACGCATAAGTGAAATGTCCCCCCATTGTGATCTTAGTAAATTCGTTGGGTATTTTAACGTATTTAGATTCCTCGATTGTTTTATCAAAATAAGTATATTTTTACATATACTTAGTTATTTTCTAATAAATATATATTTACATATATATTTATACATGAAATAAGTTTATCATTATTCGAAAATATTACGCTCATGTGATCAAAAATACTCATTTTTACGAGGCTATTATGAAATCATAAGTTTTGTTAAACTTTTCCTAAATTTACACTTTTTACCCTCGAGTTACAAAAAGTACAAGTTTAGTCCCTCAAATTTGAGTAATTTACACTTTCTACCCAAAATGTATTTTATATCAAAACTTTCAGAAATGACATCTTTAACCCTTGGTAAAACTGAATTTACAAAAACAGCCCTCCAAGTTATGTTTATACGCTTTAAACCTTTACTTTTCACACTTGTCACATTTAACCCAAAACTTATATTTAAACTAGTTTAAGTGATTTACATGATCGGTCCTTGCGGTTTCCATGCATACACATGCACGTACATATTACCCCTTTCACTTTCGACAATGACCTTTCCAGCCCTAGACTTTACAAAATATTTGTTTCACTTATAAATCACCCTTTAGCTTTTCAATATGTTACCCTTTTGAACCCTTCATTTCTTATTTTTGCAAAGATAGTCCGAAAACAAGTTTTATAAAATGAAAACTTTGTAAATCGATTCCAACTCCTTTCTAACTTAACATTAGCGCTTATTAACTTATTTTTAATCTATGGGCGGGTTGGACTCGACTTGGACATATCGTGGGCTTATTGCTCGTGTTCGGCTTTAGGCCCGTTTAGTGTTTTACGTGACCTTAAGGCATGAATGTAGCATTTTCCTTTCACACACGCATGTATATGTAAAGATTAACTAGTCCTATGGTGCATTTAACATGTATACGTGTGATATAACGTTTATATTTGTGTGAACTAATGCAATGAGTTGGGAATGAAATGAGTTTAGATGTACTTACTACAATCGTCAAGAGTGGAGATGAAATGAGGAGTTGAGCGAATGAGGATGATGTCGAGAGGATGGTTTGGACTCGAGACCCCGTGTTCTCCTTATAATGCTACCCGTATTCTTATTTTACTCAAGTTTCCCTACCTTGTTGCCTATACGATACCCCTTTGCTTCTCCTTTTAACCCTTAACGAAATAATGTACACCCAAGGTTTTCCTATTGTTCCTAGCTTCGACCCATATTCGTTTCTTTCCTTTCTTCTTGATCGACAGAAACCAAACAAAATGTGAAGTGTTTGAGGGAGTTTGTTGAGTTAATTTGATAGAGAGAGTTGTGAGGTTGCAAGTTTGTAACTTTGCCAAATATTTGAAGTGAGTTATAAAGAACTCCTAGGTATGGTCTTTGCATTATTTAATCCTCTAGCTCTCCTAGTTCTAGCCTTATAGTCATGTGTTTATTTGAATGTGGTCACGTTTGGGGTTGTGTTTCTTGGCGTGGGATTGATGGCAGCCAAATTCGTTGCATGCTTATGTCTAGTCGACTCACATTTTTGTACATAAAACATATTACACAATGGTTTACAAAGTCTCAAAGATGGTCAATGGGTCTTGGTGGTTTAGAGTATTTTAATAATGGGTTAGGGTAGCTTAAAGTTGGTCTTATGTCTCCTTGATCCTATACACATGCTTGCTTTAGTTGTCAAAGATGTATTTTATGTTCTTCTAGTTGAAGTATTATGTTAGTTTAGTTCATGTTTTTGGTTCTTGTCTAGTTCTAGTTCCAACCAAAAATCACAACACTAATACTTATAAATTTGGTGTTGGGCATGGCTTGCGTTGTGTAGAAAACGAAATCCATATCACATATAAAGGGGTGAGTTGTGCTCAGCAGCTAGGCCCAAGAGAAATCAATGCTTTGGGCTCGGTTTGGTTGTGGGTTTGAGTGCGAAAGGCTAAGCCCAAAAGAAGTATCAACAAGTTGGGGTCGGGTAGTTAACGAGGCCCAAAAAAAATGGTGTGGGCTTTATCCGATTATGAGGCCCATTAACAAGTTGGATTAGGTCACGGGGTGGTAAAAAGTCCAATGAGTTTTGAGGCCCAATACGAATTTTATATATTTTTGTTATATTTAAATTCGTAATTTTTACAAATTTTTACGTATTCATTACGTATTTTAGGATTATCAAGATAGTGGGGAAATTTATTTAGATCACAACGGTATCTTTTATGAATGCTCAAGCTGCGTTGATCATGCATATGCCAAATTATATGAAAATGTGATGTTTAGAAAATTTCATGACGAAATAAATCGTGTTTAATTTCTGTTTAAAGCGTTAAGTACATTGAAATTTTCCGGGAGCTTACATAACCTATGGTTGTGAACAATACTATGTAAGGATGTATTCTATGTATCCTATGGTTGTATTTCTTATATTCTTGTGTTGTGATATTATTCATCGGTAATGTATGCCGAACCGATCCTTATGTCCTTATATATATGTTATGATTTTGTTGAGAAAAACCATGATTCACTTATTCTCATTCATAAAGATATCATATCATTGATTTAAAGTGGTGATCTTGACTATTATGATATTTATAATGTATAATCACTTTTATTATCGATCGATGATTTCTTAATCTTGGTGTTTATTTCTTGGAAATTTTAGCAAAATGGTCTAGAAGAAAGCTACCTCATCCACCATCACTCCCGCAGCTATTCGAAAAATGGTTGGTAAAAGCGTTAGCGTTGCTATAGCACAGCATGCCGCTGACACTGCAAGAGCCGAAGCTGAACGAATTGCCCAAGAGGCACGTGAAGCCAAAGTTGCTGCAAGAGAAGCTGAGATTGCAAGAGAACCTAAAGTTGCAAGAGAAGTTGAGATTTCCCAAGAAGCGGAAATAGCTCGAGAGGTCAAGGCGGAGCATGTTGCCTGGGCAAAGACGCGTGAAGTCTAAGTCGCCTTCGTCGAAGAGAATCGTGCCACAAAAGTTGCACGTCTTGTTGAAATGGCAAACTCAAATGCAACTAACACCCAAAAATCAAAGTGAGTCCATGTAACTCGTAAGATTAGTTACAAAGAGTTCATGAACCGCAAGCACATTCTTCAAAGGCTTGAAGGTGCTATTGGTTTACTTCATTGGTTTGAGAAAACCGACCGTATTTACTAAGGATCGACAGATGATTGCAAAGTCAAGTTTGCAACTGGTACTTTGTTAGAAGATGCGTTATCTTGGTAGAAATCCCATGCACAACCAATTGGAATGGAAGAAGCTTGTAAGATTTTATGGTCAGATATGAAAAAACTATTAATGAAATAGTATTGCCCGAGAACTGAGATCAAGAAGCTCGAAAATGAGTATTACCACTTGGCTGCTAAAGGTAATGATCTCAAGACATACTTCAAGAGATTCCATGAGCTGAGAGCTTTGTGTCCTCATCTGTTTCCCACAAATGAAAAGGTTTTGGAAGCTTTGATCGTAGGTTTACCTCGAAGCATCGAAGGAGATGTCATCGCTTTGAATCCAAAGATTGTTGAAGAAGTTGTCAATGTATCCCATCGCCTTATGGAACCAACATTGAAGCTTGCAAATGCACAAGGCTCAAGTGACAACAAAAGAAAGATTGATGATCAGAAAAGCTCAAATTCCAACCACCATCCATCCAACAAAAACAACAATTGGAACAACAACCGATCACCGCAACGAAACCTTCATCACAATCGCAAAACCGGCAAGAAGCCGCAATGGCTTATGCTGCACCAACTGCTAGAAAGGGTATGTTGGACCACATCCCCAGTGTAACAGATGTTTGATGCACCATTATGGACCTTGTACTTTGAAGTGTGACAAGTGCAACAAGGTAGGTCATCAAGGAAAGCATTGCCGAAACCCTGGATGGAGAAACATTGTGGCAAACATGAATTGTTATGGATGTGGAGAAAAAGGTCATTTCAAGAGCTAATGCTCAAAGTTGAATGCCGCTCAAACCAACAATGCGCATGCAAGAGTGTACGTGCTAGGAGATGGAGATGCGCTGTTGAACCCTGATGTTGTGACGGGTACGTATTCTCTTAACAATCATTCTGCAAAAAAATCTTGTTTGACTCTGGAGCCGATAAGAGTTTTGTATCTACTACTTTTGCACCATTACTAGAAATATCCCCAGTTGCTTTAGATACAACTTATGAGATAGAGCTTGCTGATGGAAAGATAATAGGAACCGACACCGTAATCCATAATTGCCCTATTCTTTTACAAGACCACTCATTCTTTATAGATCTTTTGCCAATCAAACTTGGTAGTTTCGATGTCGTAATTGGCATGGATTGGTTGTCCAAACACCATGCTAGGATTGTTTGCGACGGGAAAACCATTCATATCCCGATCAACGGTGAAACCTTAGTCATCCAAGGAGATCAAAGTAGAAAGTACTTAAGTATCATATCCTGCAGCAAAATCAATAAAGTACATGGAAAAGGATGTTATGCCTTCTTAGCTCAAGTAACAAAAGAAGTCGAAGAGAAATGAGTGAGGATGTACTTGTAGTCAAATAATCTGAGGTGTTTCCGGAAGATTTGCTGGACTCCCACCCGCCGACAAGTCGAATTTCAAATCGATCTTATCCTCGAGCTAGTCCTCAGTAGCACGAGCACCGCACCATTTAGCACCCTAATGCAAGAATTATCCAAACAACTAGAAGAGCTATCTCAAAAGGATTAATTAGACCAAGTTCTCACCCTGGGGAGCACTCTTTTATTCGTTAAGAAAAAGATGGATAATTTCAGATGTGTATCGATTATAGAGAATTGAACAAGCTCACGATCAAGAACCGCAATCCCTTACCAAGAATCGATGATCTGCTTGATCGTTACAAGGCTCGAGTGTATTCTCAAAGATTGATTCAAGATTTGGATATCATCGCTACGGTAAAGAAGAAGATATACCCAAGACCGCATTTAGAACTCGATATGGCCATTATGAATTTGTAATGCTGCCGGTTTAACTAATGCACCGGCTATATTTATGGACCTCATGAATAGAGTATGCAAACCATATCTGGATAAATCTGTCATTGTATTCATCGACGATATTTTTATCTACTCTCGTGATAAAGAAGAACATATTGAACATCTGAGAACAGTCCTTAAGTTACTCAAGGATGAAAAATTGTACGCAAAGTTTTCCAAATGTGATTTTTGGATTAAGACAGTCCAATTTCTTGGTCACGTGATCGACAGTGAAGGAATCCATGTAGATCCCGCAAGGATCGAATCCGTAAAGAACTGGCTAGTACCCACCAACCCCACTGAAACTTGTCAATTCTTAGGACTTGCTGGTTATTATCGGAGATTCATCGAAGGTTTCTCGAAGATAGCCAAACCATTAACCGAGTTAACCCAGAAAACAAAGAAATTCGAATGGGGAGACGATCAAGAATCAGCTTTTCAACTCCTAAAGAACAAGCTTTGCAAATTACCTATCTTGGCACTACCGGAAGGAGCCGAAGATTTTGTAGTATATTGCGATGCTTCAAACATGGGTTGAGGCGTTGTTCGCATGCAAAGGGACAAAGTGATTGCTTACGCATCACGACAACTCAAAACTCATGAGAAGAATTATACTACTCATGATCTAGAACTTGGCACTGTGGTAATTGAACTAAAATTATGGAGACATTATCTATACGGAACCAAGTGTATAGTGTACACTGATCACAAAAGTCTTCAACACATCTTAGATAAAAGAACTGAATAATATGCGCCAACGCCCCGGTTAGAATTACTCGGTGATTATGAGCTCGAGATTCATTACCATCCTTGAAAGCGCTGAACGTTGTTGCGGCCGAGCGAAAAAAAGATAAGCCCTAAGCCACTTAGAGTGAGATCATTAGGAATGGTAATCAATTCACCCCTACCATAAAAATTTCTTGAAGCTCAAATCAAAGCACCTAAAGAAGAAAATAGGCCGAATGAGAAGATTTATGGCAAGTCAGAGAATGAGAATGGATTCGTGAAGAGATCGGACGGAACGTTATGTTTCAAGAATCGAAGTTGGATTCCACTCTACGGAGGTATCCGAGAACTCATCATGCATGAATCGCATAAATCGAAGTATTCCATACATCCTGGTCCTAACAAGATGTATCAAGATCTAAAGCTTTTGTACTGGTGGCCTAACATGAAGGTTGATATCGCCAAATATGCCAGTAAGTGTTTGACATGTTTGAAAGTCAAAGCTGAACATCAAAAGCCATCAGGATTGTTAACACAACCAGAACTTCCCACATGGAAATAGGGAAGAATCACAATGGATTTCATCATGAAGTTGCCGAGAACTTCTAATGGTTTTGACACCATTTGGTAGAGCGTCTTATGAAGTCCGCTCATTTCTTGCCAATCAAGGAGAATGACGAGATGATTACACTCGCTAGATTGTACATCAAGGAAATTGTCTCTCATCAAGGTGTACCAATCTCTATCATATCTGATCGTGATAGCCGATTCACCTCGAGATTTTGGCAAACACTTCAAAGAGCCATGGGTACCAACTTGGATATGAGTATCGCGTACCATCCTCAAACAGATGGAAAAAGTGAAAGAACGATCCAAATTTGGTAAGACATGCTAAGAGAATGTGTGATTGATTTTGGAAAAGGATGGGATAAGCACTTACCTCTGGCTGAATTCTCTTACAATAACAGTTTTCACGCCAAAGATAAAGCTGCTCCTTTTGAAGCACTCTATGGAAGAAAATGCCGATCGCCGGTTCTTTGGGAGAAGTTGGAGAAGTACAACTCACAGCCCCAAATTGCCCAAGAGACAATAGAAAAGATAATGCAAATTAGGCAAAGATTGCAAGCAACTCGAGATAGACAAAAGAGCTACGCAGATGTTCGAAGAAAACCAATGGAATTCCAAGTCGGAGACCGTGTAATGCTCAAAGTATCACCCTGGAAAGGGATGGTCAGATTTGGAAATAGAGGAAAGCTCAAACCTCAATACGTCGGACCGTTCAAAATTCTTCAAAGAATTGGTCCAGTGGCATATAAACTCGATCTTTCTGAAGAACTTAGCCTAGTACATGACACGTTCCATGTCTCGAATCTTAAGAAGTGTCTATCGGATGAAACTCTAGTGGTACCACTCAAGGACATCCAGCTCAATGACAAACTTAGCTTTGTCGAAGAACCCATCGAGATCATGGACAGAGAAGTCAAGAGGCTTAAGCAAAGCCGCATTCCTATCGTTAAAGTTCGATGGAATCACAAGAAATGAGGTGCAGAGTTCACCTGGGAGCGCGAGGATGTAATGCGTTCCAAATATCCCCACCTATTCATCTAGATCACCCATGACAACCTCTGCGAGTTTAACCACGGGACGTGGTTCTCTTAAGGGGAAGGTACTGTAAGCTCTCGGAAAATTTCAATGTACATAAAGCTTTAATCATAAATTAAGCACGATCTATTTTGTCATGAAATTTTCTAAACGTCGCATTTGCATATCATTTGGCATATGCATGATCAACGCAGCTTGAGCGTTCATAAATACACCGTTATGATCAGAATAAAGTTCCCCAAGATCCTGATAATCTTAAAATACGTAACGAATACGTAAAAATTTGTAAAAATACGAATTTAATTATAACAAAAATATATTAAAATTTGTATTGGGCCTCGGAATTCATTGGACCTTTTACCACTTCACCACTCAACCCGACACATAAATGGGCCTCAAAACCGAACCAAGCCCACACACGATAGCCATGAACCTTGGGCCTTGCGTTGAATTCAAGCCCAACTCACCAACCATTTGTGACCAAGCCCAAGACTCCTTAAGATTTTCATGGGCCTCACCATTTTATCGAGCCCAACATACAAAAATTCAAGCTACACACTTGAGTTGTTTCTGTGACTCGTCGACCAAAACAAAAAGGAAAAAAGGAGGAAAAACTAACACAAGTAAAGTGTCCACATGAGATTTAACCAACTATGATATTTCCTTGGTCTTCGATAGACGTACAACAAGAAACCAAAAGGAACAAGATCAAAACCAAACCAAACTACAAAGTCCAAAACAAGATTTCATACAAAGGTGTCATGCATATATGTGTGTTAAAAGAGAGACACAACTAAGCCTAGCCATTCCCTAAACTAATTTAAAAATGTCCTAAACCACCTTGACTCACTTTTGACTTCATTAACCTTTGGATCAAGTGTTCCTCATGACCAATATATGATTTCGACAAGGCAAGGAATGCCTCCTTTTTAGCTGAACTCCACACTAGTTAGACCAAGTTCCATGGACACATGTCTATTGTTGCCAAAGACCAAGTAACCTATGATTAAAGAAATAGTAAAAGCCATGCTTGTTTTTCCTTTTAAAAACACATGACAAACATACACACCATTCACCTTATCACACACAACTTCACTCAAACCTATACACATTGTAAGTAACTCGTCCACTGTGATAACACGTAAGAAGGAAACCATCGCGTTGCAAGGAAACTAGGAAGAAAACAAGGGTTAAAGCTAGGAAGACTTGGGTAAAATAAGGATACGGGTAATATTATAAGGAGAACACGGGGTTCTCAAGTTCAAATAACCCACTCATGTTCAAATAACCCACTCATTCGTGATCACCACTCCTAGAGAGTTTTGTAAGTTTTCTTCTAAACCCTCATCCATTTCTTTATTTTATGTCGAATATCACACGTATCACATGTTGTACGCACTATTTTGTAAACCAACTCATATGATTATGCATGTTATAGCTCACCAAGACACCTAGACACACGAACACACTAGCCTAAAACACTTAAGAACACGAATCAAACACTCGTACACTTGAAAAACACATGAAAACACTAATGGGCCTGAAGCCCAATAAGTAAGCCCGTTAAGCCCAAATAGAGTCCAACGAGAGCCCAACTCGGCCCAATGAGTTAATAATAAGTCATCAAGCACTAAAAGTAAGATAGAAATGAACTTGTAAATGTATATGAAGTTTTCATTTTCTAAGTATGTATTTCGGACCTAAATTGAAATTATATTAGTCCTTGGGTTAAAATTTAAACATTTTATAAAGATAAAGGGGTAGTTTGTACGTGAATAAGCTTGCATGGGAAGTCTAAGGACTAAACGTGTTCATATGTGAAAGTTAAAGGTGTATTATACGTGTGCATGTGCGACTGGAAAACCACAAGGACCGATCATGTAATTAACTAAAACTAGTTATAATATAAGTTTAGGGCTAAAAATGTAAAGTTTGAAAAATAAAGGTTTTAAGGTGTATAAAGCTAACTAAAGGGGCTATTTTTATAAATTCAGTTTTACCAAAGGGTTGAAAGTGTCAATTCTGAAAGTTTTGATATAAAATGTGTTTCAGGTAGAAAATGTAAGTTTCTCAAACTAGAGGGGCTAAACTAATACTTTTCGTAACTTGAGGGTAAAAAGTGTAAATTCAGGAAAAGTTTAGAAAAACTTATAAACCCATCATAACTTTGTAAAAACGAGTATTTTGATCATATGAGTATTTTATTTACGGATAACGTTAAGTGTATTACGTATATATATATATATATATATATATATATATATATATATATAAGAGGAGGCATGCCACATAAAATGCCACTTGGCATCCCATAATGCCAAGTCATATTTCCATGTCATCATTAAATACATGTGGCATTTATGTGACAAAATTCGGCTTTAATTATCTCAAAAAATGATGAAGCTAGGTTCGAACTTGGGTCTATGAGTAACACTGCCATATATGTTTACCACTGCACCAACACAATTGTTGGGAATTTGTTTGCTGCTTATTATTGATAAAGGTATGTAATTAAATAACCCTTAAAATAAAGCCCAGTCCAATCATTACACGGAGTACTTTTTTCCCCAAAACCTTAATATCACTCATTCATCTCATTATCACATATACGGTATTTTTTTTCCTTCTCTGATTTGATGTGCAGGCTGTTATCCAGGCGCCTGATGTTCATATAATAAGTGTCATGTAATCTTTTTAGTATATATTTTGTAGAAGAAATTAACATAAGGTATTCTATGGCATTCACTTCTCTTGAGTCGAGTAAGTTTTATGTTGTGCTCAAGGATATAGCTTGAAAACTCACTTAATCTTTTTATACAGCATTAAATATTTGTTGATGACACACCAATTGATATACTTACCTGTATAGTTGAAAGAAGATGAGACAGCTATTGCTTCTTGGACTGAGCTTTTTCTTGATTATGGATTTCCTGTTGATTCACCTTATTAGCAGCAGCGCCCTGTAAGTATTTGTTATTATTACTGTTAACATGAATTGTTACAGTTGGCGGAAAAAGGGGCGCACATCCGTGTTACTAATCATGATCGAACAATACAATTATATGTACCATGGGTTTTATGTCCAAATTAATGCTTCCTTCTGTTGTAGTTGTCAATAATACATTAAACCCTGCTATATTTTTATGTAAAACCAAATACATGAAAATCTGACATAACAAAAGCTATTTTGTTTCACCATCATAGATTGTCACTGGCAACGAATTCACTATCCAGAGTAGTACCGAGTAGGTAACTTTGTTCAAAAGGTATACGAATTTTAGAAGGTAGCTTTGTTCAAATGTAGGGGAGTTTCGCTAGGAGACGTAATGAAACATTATGTTGCAGATGGTGCATCTGGAATGAACTTCATCAACGCATGTTCCAAGTGGCCCGTGGCCTTAGCATAACCATGCTTCCCATCATGCTCTAACTTTTCTTTCTTGATCACGTTGTATAGTGGGATTGCAAAAGATCTTATCTTATATATAGTACTCTGTAGTAAAGATGATTTTTTTTTTAAGTTTTTATATATATTTTTTGCAGCGTACTAACATTTATTTATGTACCAGATGGTACATACTTTCTATTAGTTGTTCTTTGGACTTATTCTTTGTGTTACTTAAAAAAAATACTATATTCTGTTTATAGAAAGGTGTTTTAGACTCTTTTTTTTACTTCTTACAGTCGGTGATTGTGTATTAATGAGGCTGGTTGGTTTGGACAAGCTTCCGTATGTTGCTAGCGTGGAGAAGCTAGAGGCTGATCATAGGAGTAATGTGAAGGTTAAGGTTAGGAGGTATTACAAGCCGGAGGAATCGTTGGGAGGGAGGTGTACGTTTCATGGTGCAAAGGAGCTATTTTTTTCGGATCATTATGATTGGTAGAGTGCATGTACGATTGAAGGGAAGTGTATTGTGCATTCTTTTAGGAATTATAAGAAGCTGGTGATTATGGCTACTGAGGACTATTTTTGTCGGTTTGAATACAAGACGCTGGTACTTGAATGCGTTACGCTGATCATGTCATGTGTGAGTACACTTTTGATTTTTGTGGAATTGCTATATTAGAACTACTGAGTAAAATTAATTGTGGTTTTAATTTTCATAGATGAAGATCACGCAAGTGTAAGATGCCTGATAATCCAGATAAATTCATGGTGAAGTGTGAAGGATGCATGGACAGGTATATATATCTTTTAGAAATTATGTCTTTTATTTATAAAGAATTACATGCTATAGAGCTTTATGTTGCATCAAGCATGTCGAGAGATTAAATAGTTATAAGCTAATTTCTTACTTGAAGGAAATGATATCAGTATATCACCCATCTTTTCTCCAAGAGCTAAGCATGTATTTACCATGATAGTCTAACAAAAAATAGAAAAGAAAAATGTTTTTATATTGTTTGTGTAATCGCTCAGTTGGGTCTGTTGCAGCATGGCCATTCTTTAGAAGGAGAGTTGCTGATTTTGATCATTCTAAAGAAGCATTGACGACTGCATGTGACATGATATGATCTTCTATTGACCCCAGAGCTCACCATCTCTATTTCACCAATCCATTTTTTGAGGCCATAAGAAAAGATGCAATCGAATTTGCTAAAGAGATTTCAGGTGCAGCTTTAATTTACAATTACAGATCTGAACTACAATGGTATAAGGTTGAATCTCTATCGACTCAGTGGGTGTCTCGGTTTTAGAGTGTCACTTCGGAGAAGGCGGAACATATTCCAATAAAGAAGAGGCAATTTTTATTCAGGGCCTCATCACCACCACGAAATCATCTTGATTCGTCATTGGAGGGAAATGCAATTAGTCCCAAAGTTTCAACTTGTCTTCCTGTTATATCTAAAGAGAAGTTACTGGAACATGTGAACAAGGTACGTAGTGACGATGGCAAACTTGATGAAAAGGTGTTAATGAAGGAAGACGATTTTTCTGGTATAAAGATCGCGTGTGCGAGTTTGCTAAACTATCTCCAGTGAGACTTTAGAAGAAACGAAGGTTGTAGGTGATCCCCAACTTCCGTTATGCATCGCTGCTCTTATTGATACAAGTGTTGAATTTGCATAGATCTGAACAAGCAAGCGTGTTAAGCGCATTATAGCACTCTTTAACTGAATATGCACATTTTGAAAAAGAGGTATTTACATATACTACTTTATTATTTTATTTTATTTTAATCTTTTTTCAGGCAGTCGAGAAGAATAGAGAAACACTAAGTCAGTTAAAGGCACTTAATGCTGAACAAGAAAGAGATGTGGAGCGTGTTCACCAACGAGAGGAACTTCTATCAAAGGTTTGATTGGAAATTATATCTTTTTATTATTTGATAAAATTGGAAATTAAATATTATTTTTATGATATCACATGAGAATGTATGAAGAAGAAATTGCCATGATTAAAATATGATATGAAAAAGGCTGAGTATCTCGAGGCTAAAGATCAAGAGATAGAAGCAAAGAAAAAAATGGAGGAAGCAGGGAAGATGTTGAATGATACTAAAGAACCCTTTGAGTATGTTTACTTTTCAATTTATATATTTTGATAAGTTAGTCCATGTAATGTAATATGCATCTAATTGTAATGTACAAGATAACATTTTTTGTAGTAAGCAAAAGCGTGAAAAAAAGGATCATGATATCAAATGCAATAAGTTGAGAGACCTTTTAGATAATATTGACACATCACGGAAGCAAATGTTGGATAGAAAACCAATTTGTGCAGTGTTTCTGTTGTTTTTGTTTACATGTTTTGAAGAAATAGTTTATATCAAAACTTTATCTATCTTATAATGGTTTTATAATATTTATGGTGCTAAAGTGAAAGGGAAATATAAGGACATGGAGGAATTGGAGAAGCAAGAACAATCACGGCGTAGAAAATCTCAAAAGTTGAAAAGATTTAGCGGATGCTAAAATGGAATTGAGGTTGAGGTGAGATGTCGGGAAGAGGCTAATAATAAAGCTAATAATTTATCTTCTTCGGTTTGGCTTCAAACTCTGAGATTTTGATCATTACTCTTACGGGTGAGGCAAGTTTTCTTGATAGAAGTGAAGTCGATTCCCTACTAATGCTATATAGAAAAACTGATGCAGTTCAATAGAGATCAAGAATTTTGTGTAAGCATTTACTAATGGGAAGATAGGCAGGTCGGTCGGGCTGGTAACAGGTCAAAATGGGTCAAGTTTGGTAAGTGTTGAAATGGCCCGGGTTGACCTATTTTACCACTGACAGGTTGCGCTTTTAGCCAACAATTTTTGTGCATGTCCCATTAGAAACAAAATATTGAATGGGTAGAAATCACAGATAAAATATGACCATTTTCAATTGTATTTAGGCTTATTAATACTTGAGTTTTTCCTTGATCCGCTTACTTGGTCTTCCTCAGCTTGTATAGCATCTTCTCCGGACCCACAATTAATGAAAAAGGTTCTGAACCTCATGTTCTCAGATGAGGTATTGCTCTTATTTTGATATTTAAATGTTATTTCATCTCTCCATTTAATGTCTATCCTCACATATGCATAAACAAGACATAATTTATGTA
This sequence comes from Chrysanthemum makinoi, assembly GCA_910596185.1. Lineage (NCBI taxonomy): Eukaryota > Viridiplantae > Streptophyta > Magnoliopsida > Asterales > Asteraceae > Chrysanthemum > Chrysanthemum makinoi. The sequence goes on from OU343219.1 coordinate 5,208,353, forward strand.
ACTGTACCGATAAGCTTGGAAGCCCGTGAAACAGCTTGGATATGGCTAAAGGTGCTGATAAAATGTTATGATAATTTCCAAATACTTATGATTATCGCATTTTGCTAGATAGTCAAACTAAACACTACTATTGAACCCCTATATATTCAACTAATAAGCATACTAACTCTTGTAACAATTTGCGTGTACAGAAAAACAAATTCATTTTCTTAATGGTGACGTCAATTCGCCTCGGGTATTTGTAAAGGTTGTTCTGCTTGGCATATTCTAGAACCATTTTTAGCCTACTATTCAATTCTTAAATACAAAGAAACAGATTATTTTGTTCTTTCTATATATAAATTCTTAGTTGTGCATGCAAATTACTGCTGAACATGTTTCTCTACTTGGTGCCGTTCTTCAGAATTAATGGTCTGAAACAACGAAATTATATTTAGAGATCGAGGACAGCAACACCAAAGTACAGCATCCACAACAGCTTCATAAACAGATAATCCTCTTATGTTTCTCAGTTCTAGGTCAATATGCTCGAGTTCATTAGGTCGGGACTGAATCTGTTGGTCCCTACGTATGATTTGTGAGTCGATTATGAAATATGCAAACAATAACAATATGGATCTTTGAATAACTAAAATCGTCTAACATATAAATGAAACATTTACATCGTATTTATACTAAACGAATGGACATAATCCCAAACGTTATACCGGTTCAGGAAGTAACCGTTTTTGGCAGTTACAACCGTTTTCCATAACTACCTATCATAACCGCTTGGTGGTTAATTAACTGCCATAACCGCTATTCGGTTGGCAACTTTAAAACGAGCAAGTTTGGTCCTTAGAAGCAATGGCGAGATTATATGTTTACAATCTCCTCCTTAATCTTGATCGTTGCTTCGTCCTAAGTCTTGAACTCCGAGCATTTGTCGCATAGTCACGAACTTGAGTCTTGGTAATGCTTTCGTTAAGATGTCTGCTCTTTGTAGTTCTCCACTTACGTGTTCTACTTTGATATGACCATTCTCTACGCATTCACGAATGAAATGATAGCGAATGTCTATGTGCTTGCTCCTTCCATGAAAAACTAGGTTCTTTACGAGTTGTATAGCTGATATATTGTCAACTCTAAGTGTTATCTTCTTTTCTTCTAATCCAGTTAATTCACCGAGTAATCGTTTTAGCCATAAGGACATGCTTTCATCTGCTGTAGGCTGCCATGAATTCTGATTCACATGATGAGAGTGCTCTTGTCGGTTGTTTCGAGTACACCGGTAATGGGTGACTCTCCAAAGTAAAATACTATGCCAGTAGTGCCTTTTCCTTGATCTGTATTGATTCCATAACTACTATCGCTGTATCCTGTAATCTTGTAGCTTCCTTCTTTCTTGTATATTATTCCATGGTCTTTCGTGCCTTTGATGTATCGGATTACTTGTTTCACTGCCTTCAGGTGATGATCCTTCGGGTCTTGCATAAATCTGTGAGTAGTCCGTGAGTAACTAAGATCTGGTCTTGTATGTAGTAAATATCTGAGACTTCCAATTAGGCTTCGGTAATAAGTTGCGTCAACTGGTTCTCCATCTTCCGCCTTGACCAACTTAGTGCCGGGTTCCATAGGTGTCTTCGTATCATTACTATCCGTCATGCTTGTCTCTTTTAAGATCTTGTTAATGTATCTAGTTTGCTTGATCGTAATTTCTCCTCCATGCAGTAACTTCTATCCCAAGGTAATATGCTAGCAACCCTAAGTCGCTCATTTCGAATTTATCTTCCATCTGGGATTTGAACAAGTCTACTTCCTTCTTTGGAGTGCCCGTGATTATTAAATCATCTACATATACTCCAACGATAAGTGTAGAAGTCTTGCTTCTCTTTGTGTAGATTGCTTGTTCGAGATTACATTTCTTAAAGTCTAGGGACTTCAAGGTTTGGTCAAGCTTCACGTTCCAAGCTCTAGGTGCTTGTCTTAAGCCATACAAAGCTTTAATTAGCTTGTAGACTTTTCCTAGGTTCCCTTGTTGAATGAAACCTTCAGGTTGTGTAACATAGACTTCTTCCTTCAATTCTCCATGTAAAAATGCTGATTTTACATCTAAGTGGTGTACTTGCCATCCATGATATGCTGCTAGTGCTAATATCAATCGAACTGTCTCTATCCTAGCAACTGGTGCAAACACTTCATCGAAGTCTATTCCTTGTTCTTGTACATAACCTTTTGCTACTAATCTTGCTTTATACTTTATGATCCTACCTTGTGCATCTCTCTTGGTTTTATAAACCCACTTAAGTCCTATTGCCTTCTGATTTTCGGGCAATGTGGTGAGGGTCCATGTGTTATTTTTGTTAATTGAATCTAATTCAACTTGCATGGCCTTAATCCACTTCTCATCTTTTGATGCTTCCTTGTAATTACGGGGTTCTTCTTCTGTGAAAAATAAGCTAGGTGCTTCTACTTCACGTGCAGTTTGGTAAATTTCCGTAATATCTTTTAAACCTTGTATAGGTCTATGATCAAATCTAGGATTCGAGCTTTCGAATGAACTTATAGTAGCTCTTTCTTCATCTTCTGAGTTAGGGTTGAAAGTGTATGATGGTGGTGTGATTGGTGAGGGTGGATCTGGTATAGGTTCTTGTTCTTGATACGTGTTATCAGTGTTTTCTAAGTTGACTGGTGTAGGATTATCATAGTCAACTCCATCTACCATAAAGCTAGTCCAAAACGTATCGTCTGTGTCTGTATCCTCCTCATTATTGTTCCAATTCCACGGTTTCTTTTCCATAAACTTCACATCCCTACTAACATGTTTCTTCTTTCCTACTGGATCATATAGTCTACATGCTTTTGATCCTTCTTCAACTCCTAAGTAAATCATTGGAATGCTTCTATCATCTAGCTTCTTCAAGTGTGGTATTGTTACCTTAGCATAAGCTGTGCATCCGAATATTCTTAGGTATTCTAAGTTTGGTTTCCTATTGTAGAGGGCTTCATATGGTGTTTTATCTATCAGGGCTTTCGTAGGTACCCTGTTGAGTATGTAAATGGCGTGCCTGACTGCTTCCGCCCAATAAGTTAAGGGTAACTTCATCGCTTTCATCATACTCCTAGTCGTTGATAAAACTTTCCTATTTCTCCTCTCTACTACACCATTCTGCTGCGGTGAGTATGGTGCTGTCAATTGTCTTTCTATTCCATTCTCCTTACAGTATTTGGTGAAATCTTGTGATGTAAATTCACCTCCTCTATCCGTTCTTAGCATCTTTATTTTCAACTTTAACTTTGATTCAACCTGCTGCCTAAATTCCTTGAATGTGTTGAATGCTTGATCTTTCGAGTTTAGAAAGTAAGCCCACATGAAACGTGTGCAGTCATCTACTAATAAGAAGATGAGCTTCTTTCCAGAGTGTGTTGTTGGACTTATGGGACCACAAAGATCTCCATATACTAAGTCCAATGGGTTCTTTGATCTGAATTTAGCTTGGTTTGGAAAAGGTGTTCTGATGTGTTTTCCTAATAAACATGCATCACAGATTTGTCCTGCATGGTTTATTCTGGGTATTCCGTTTACTAACCCTTTTCTTGTCATCTTATCTATTGCATCAAAGTTCAGGTGACCTAATCTAGCATGCCATAACCATGCTTGGTCGTCTACGTTTGCTAAGAGACATATAGGTGCTACTATATGTAATCTAATACTGTAAAGTCGATTCTTAGATCGTTCTACTTTCATCAACAACTTCTTATTCTTATCATACAAAGTCAGTAAATTTCCATCCATGATGATCTTGCAACCTATTTCAGTAAGTTATCCTAGACTAAGTATGTTGCTCTTGAGGTTTGGAATGTAGTAAACATCCGAAATCATCTTCTGTTGTAAGTTTCTACAACCTAATAATATTGAACCTCTACCCTTTATCTCTACATACGATCCATCTCCAAAACGAACGCGTCCAGTGATGCTCTCGTCAATATCCTTAAAATGGCCTTTGGTGCCCGTCATATGATTACTTGCACCATTATCTAAATACCATATGCTAGCATCTGATGTAGCATATTTTCGGGGGTGTACTTGTTCTTCATTTAACAAGACTTCTTCAGTTTCTTGCATTGCCATTAATAATGATGGTTCATCGTCTTCTAAGATAAGGTTTGATTGTTCCTGAGTTGTTAGTGGACTTTTACAATTTCTCATGAAATGTCCGGGTTTTCCGCAATTGTAACATTTCAAATTCTTTCTATCCCACTCACCTTTATTCTTATTGTGAGGTGAGTTTCCTCCATTCGAGTTATCTCTTTTTCCCTTATTCTGCCAATTACCTCGTGAATTGTTTGATCTACCCCTATATTTGGTAAATCGTTTCTTATTTCTAGACTGTTCACCTTGTGTGAATAATAGGTTATCTTGGCTTTCTAATTGTCCTCCCTTTCGGAGTTTTATTCTCTCCTCGAATGCCTTAAGCTTTCCTGCAATCTCATCTAACGTTATGTCATCGAGATCACTCGTCTGTTCTATGGATGCTACTATTTGAATGAATCTATCGGGTGTGGAATCTAATAGTTTTCGAACTAAAAGTGATTCATCCAAAGGTTTTCCTAATTCTTTTGCCTTTGTGGCATAGCCGTTCAGTTTGGCTGTAAATGCATCCACCGTTTCATCTTCCTTCATTTGAAGGGTCTGAAATCCAATCATCAATGATTGTAACCGTGCTTGTTGCACTTTCTCTTCTCCAACGTGTCTCTTTCTTAATGAATCCCATAAATCTTTTCTTTGTTTCGCAACTTGCTACTTGTAAGATCACATCTTCGGTCAATGCTTGATATAGGAAGGCAGTTGTTGCCTTATCCTTTTTAGCATCTACTTGTATATCAGCCTTAGGTTCTATTGCTTCCCATAAACCTTGTGCTTCTAGTATCACCTTATTTTGTATAGTCCAAACTGTGTAGTTTGTGGCTTTGAGTTTTGGGCATTGATATGTGTCATAGGGGTTACGGGTTTTGGTGCAGATGTTCTGCCACTTGCATCGTCACCAGGCATATTGATAGTTCTTATGATCTTCACTTTCTATGGGAATTCTAACTAAGTATGATATATACTTAATACTACGGGAACAGAAATAGTTTCCGGGAATCTAATATCGGGATCAATATAGTTCTCGGGATTTCCTAGTAATGTAAATAACGAACTATACTATTTAAAGTATAAAAGAGAAATCCAAAGTTTTGAATTTGTGACCTCTTTGTTGTGTATTAAACACAGACGTATTCCCACTTTTGTCGGTACTTGAGTATGATACCAACTACGTTCTTTCTTTCCCCACGTTGTCTTTTCTCCTTTCTTGTGTATCGATGTAATAATGATTTGCCTTTGAACTCTTGGTCTTGGCTATTTTCCGAACACAAAGTTTCCAAAATACCTTTCGGTATTTTCAACAAAACAAGTTAATTTACTTGTTCTTTCTTCTTTACCAACAAATGGTAATCTTCTACGTTTGCTTGCCGCGTCTCACAACCTTTCTCTTTACCTTTGTTCCACACCGAATGTGCTTCACCCCAAAAATACCTTTCGGTATTTTTCAACAAAAACCCACAAGTGATCAAGTTGTGTCCTTTGTTAATATTCTTATATCGCTAGCGTCTCTTCTTTCAAAAACAATACTTGATTGTTTTCTCAAACCGGTTGTGTTTCTTCTAATTCCAAGCAACGTCTTTTTCTTCTCTTCTTGTATATGCCGTCTACTATACAAGGTATTCAAGCGCTTCTTTCTCTTTTTCTTCTGGTTACGTAACTCCTTTTTTGCTGCTGCGTATAACGCTTCACAACAAAACCCCGACACCACAATGGAACGGTGTCTTTCCGTTTGCAATTTCGACACAAAGACGAGTTGTATACGACTTGTCTTATGTCCTAGTTATTCAAGTGACAACGTTTCCTTCTGAAAAAACGTTCTCTTCTTCTTCTCCTGAAACAAAATTCCAGCGAGTATTTCTTCTTTCCAGAAACAATGTTTCTGTTTCTTTCTTCTGAACCAAAAGACCGTGGTTTGATTTACGTCTTGGTTCTTCTCTTCAACGTTGGGTTTTACTGGAATGTATCTCGTTAACAGGTTTTACGGGTTTTGATTGTGTCTCGCTAAAAACAAGGAAACTGGTTTTGGATATTGCCTCGTTAAAACAAGAATCTGGTATTGGATATGTGATTGTAACGAGATGTAAAACAGGCTCTTGATGCCAAATGTTGGTCCCTACGCTGTGATGTTGAGTCGATTATGAAATATGCAAACAATAACAATATGGATCTTTGAATAACTAAAATCGTCTAACATATAAATGAAACATTTACATCGTATTTATACTAAACGAATGGACATAATCCCAAACGTTATACCGGTTCAGGAAGTAACCGTTTTTGGCGGTTACAACCGTTTTCCATAACTACCTATCATAACCGCTTGGCGGTTAATTAACTGCCATAACCGCTATTCGGTTGGCAACTTTAAAACGAGCAAGTCTGGTCCTTAGAAGCAATGGCGAGATTATATGTTTACAGAATCATCTTTAGTTCCTCAACGTCTAAGAAATCCTGTAAAAAGAATTGGTAGATCAAATTTAGAGTTAGAATTATTCTATATCATTGCTAGGGAATAAGTGAAAATACAAACGAATTTTTATATAGATAAGCTGAGGTGAATACAATACCGAACAAATTTGCAGCTTTAAAACTTTGAAACCAGTTTTCGTGTCTAATAATTGCCTCAGCTTCTGGAACCATAGACTATGAACATCATCTTCAGGGTAACATTCAAGTCGTGCTTTCAGCTGCAGTGAATCCCTTATCACAAGCGCTGGAAGATTTGAATGGATATAGTACTCAAATAAAAGCAAGTTGGGGGTAGTAATATTAATTTCTTCCAAATTAGACTCCGTTAGTAGTGCAAGTGTCCTCAAGGAAGAACTCGACAACCTCAGGTATTTGCAATTATCGAGAAGGCTCAAAGTCAAATCTTCTATAAAGGGGATATTGGACAAAAAGCCAGAAAAAACTTCCGACTTCGAGGGGGAAAAGGCATAGTAAGTCAATTCTTTTAGCTTTTTGCATGAAGCCAAGTTTATATTAGGTGCCTCACCGCTTCGCTATTTATAACACGGATATCACGTAGATTTGGAGCTTCAATATCTATAATCTCAACTAAACAGTCAATCCCAACTTTTTGAAGATTTTGATGCCCATAAACACAAATTCTTTTGCAACCAAAGCGGCTACAAACGTTTAATTCCTCAAGTTGAGGGCAATTAGTGGTGAGATACTTGATTGCTTCATCATCTAAATGGAGACATTCAAGGTATAACTTCAAAGAGTTGAACCTCACTTGATCAACCATCAAGGACGAAGGCAACTCACAATTACGTAAGTCCAAAGTTGTTAATGAAGAAGCATATAAGAGTTGGTTAGGCAAATGGTACTTTGGTATCGCAGCAGGGCGCGTCCACATAATTGGCCTAAAATAAGTATTAATTTTCAACACCTTTACATCTTTCTTAAAAATTAACCCAAGGCATATGTCAACAATTCCACTTCTGTAGAGTCACATAGCTCAGTAACGAGGTTAAACGTGTGTGCACTGACATTTTGTTGGCAAAATAGGGAAGTGGTATACTCAACATACATGATAAACTTGTCTCTTACATTTCCATTTTTGCTTGGGTCAAAAGGGACGCAGTATAATTTCATGACTTGCTCAAATTTTCGGATATTGAAATCCAAAATTGGGAAAGAAGCCGTAATGACAAACCAATTCTTAGACAAGACACTCATCCGAACACGCTCTTTTGGAGAGTCCAAAAATGACATGATGTGATGAATGATAAACTCGGGAACCCGTGAAATCCGATCCGTTGTATCTTCTATGTTATCCTCCATCTCCTTCCTTAATTTCATTCTTTCAGAAGCTAGGGTTTATACTTTATACCAAACATACTAATTACAAACTGATTTTTCTTTGAACTGCCTAAAACGCATGAAAAAAATGGAAACCAAGTTGTAAGAGAGATATACACAAGCAAAAAATGCATTGATTAAACATTTTCACTGTGCTAAAAAACTCAATTATCTTTGCTAAATAGTCAATCACATGATGATCAATTAACCCCCTATATGCAACTGTTGTTGGGATGGGAAAATTACCAACACATCCTGAGTTATAGCTTATTTTATGTGTGAGTCCTTGATAAATCTCCATTATGCTGTAGGTTCCATCCGGCTTGTATAGAGATGACAACTGAAGATGTAAAGAAACTGGATCAGTTTGTGTGCTATGACTATGCTCCTTATTTGATGCACAAGGACCATTTAACTCATTCTTAGTAGCACCACTGAGGTTAAGGTGAGAGGCCATTTCATTAAATGTTAGTGTTATTGAACTTAATGTGGTCTTGGTAGTCAAGATAAATGCGCCAAACTGATTATAATGAACTTACTGATTATAATGTTATTATTGAATGTGCTTTCTGAGAGAATGATTTGTTATTGCAATTTGAAGTTGCAACTCAAGTATATGCATTTTTTGTAGTAGGTCTAATATAAGTATTCTCATGTTTGTACATCCAGAGGCTCTATCTAATGCTATTAAAGAGGACTCAAACGAGGTGAAGGCCGTTGAACCTGAACCCGAACCCGAACCAACAGTGGACAATGACGACTACTCACTCCTACACCGGAGACCAGAGGCTGCTAGACGCAAGTCACCATGACCTTAGACGTGCAAGAGCAGCAGCACTAAACATCGTCCCAACCTCAATTGGTGCAACAAAGGCCGTGGCACTTGTATTACCATCACTGAAAGGAAAGCTCAACGAGATCGATCTACGTGTACCCATACCCAATGTCTCTGTAGTGGACCTTGTGGTTCAGGTTTCCAAAAAGACTTTTGCAAAGGAAGTGAATGCCACCTTCAGAGAAGCTGCAAACAATGAGCTAAATGGTATTCTGTCTGTGTGTGATGAACCTCTTGTGTCTGTTGACTTCAGATGCAGCGACGTGTCATCAACTATAGACTCATCACTTACCATGGTTATGGAAGATGATATGGTGAAGGTGATTGCGTGGTACGACAATGAATGTGGAAAGGTTCTCGCCATTACAACTAAGGTAACGATAAGCTTTTGGTTAATATGGGGTGTTTGGTATTGTGTTCTGAACATGATTGTTTAATTAGTGTGTTTTAAATTAGTAGAAAAACAGTTTATAGTGTTTGTTTATAATCAAATAATATGTTTATAGTGTCTTAGTAACTTGGCATGAAGGACTAACGGAGGGTTAACCTTGCAAAAATCCGGTTTCCCTCACAAAATACAAACCACTGAGACGATATATGTAATTTACTCTTTAAAAAAATCTCTAATTTTATTTTTACAAAAATATTTTAATTTTATTATAATAAATTAAAAAAAAAACTTTTTTCAAAAAATAAATTTTGTTAAAAAAATATTACAAAATTTAAAAAAAAAACCATTTTACCATAACACTTAAAAACTGTTTATTTAAAAATTAATTTTATTAAACTTTTTTGCTATAACACTTATAACAATTAAAAACTTAAAAAATAATTTTGTTAAAAATTATTATAAAATTAAAAAAATCATTTTACTATAATATTTAACTTGAAACTGTTTATTTACCAGATGGGAGGTGTTGTTGGAGAAGCCTAATGACTTATTTTTATGAAAATATTAGTTAAGAAAAAGGGTTAAGTTAAACCGGTATCCATGATGTATTACGTTGGCCCTTGCGAGAATGTCCTCTTAACTAAACAGCTAGAAATAAGACGTGGCAATTTCACTCCATTTAATTATGAATGGATAGATTCGAGGTGTGTTTTATTTCAAACAGATTAAATAAGCTAGAATTGGAGTAGGAGTCAAACAAGTTTTGAAATCAGCCAAAGTCTCTATATAACCTTTTAAAATTTTTTATTCAAATATTTGGATCATGATTAACTGCATTAGTTATCAGTCATGAATAAAAGAGTAAATTTCATAGATCATCCCTGTTGTTCGGTAAAAAATAATGGAAATCTTCAGCCTTGGATACTATTTGGATTACGCCTAATTGCACTGTTTTCGCTCACTTTTGGTCCCCCAAGTATGCAATTAATTTTGCTTGTGTTCCCAAAAGGGCACGGGTGAGGGACCAAAAGTGAAAGCAAAAATGCACATCATGTAAATAGTATAGATGACAGATGATCTCCGTTATTTTCACCAAACCACGGGGACATTTTCAACGAACCGCGTTGTGAGTGAATGATTTGCCGCCTCTTAAAAGTTATTCTTTTCCCTTTCCTACGACCATTCTGTTTATACATTTGTGTGCATGTGAACAGAATCTTGATTGGCTGTGCACCCCTCTTTGTTTGCTAATTCCATGGATCTTTTTGGTGAAGCCAAAGATGGATGCACAAGGAACGTGGAACTTTCATCCTCTATTGCTAATACTTAACTCGCTCTGTACTTTTTTCTAATATTTTGGCTTTCTTTGTAATTTAACATACAAGTGTGTTGACAATTCGAGTGGCTGGAGTTGTTAAGGACTGGGTGGTGATCTTATTGTCAGTCGTTCTCTTTGCTAATACGAAGCTTACCTTGATAAAATATCTTCAGTTAGACAATAGGTAATTAGTTAAAACTTCATATATGTATTATTTCATTCTATTTTGCTCTATATCACTGTTGCTAGGTATAATAACAAGTGGTCGGGCGGGAATGAGTACTTTTTGTTAGTGGTTGGAACAGGATGGGTTGGGGTGACCTGAAACCTTTTTTTTTTTTCTTTTTTTTTCGATTTGTCATTTATTTTATAGATTATGTGATTATAAATGTTATTCTGGAATAGATTATTAGATTATCGTTAAATGGTATTTGACTTATAGAGTACATTTTTTTTGTTATAGTGATTGATGACCTTTTATAGTTTCAAAATACACATTAGGCGACTTCCGACCTGTTTAACCCATTTGACCCGTGAGAGATAAAACTTAATCTGGGTCGACCCATTTTACAAGTATATGATTTCTATTAACTAAAGTTTATAAACGCTTTCAAAACACCATCCAGCAGCACCAAGTGATGTTTTTTGAAGAAACAATGTGCTTTCTGATTTTCCTTAAAAAATTGTAAGTGTTTGCATTTTCCTTATTATTATTGATTAAAAAGAACTTGTATTTAGTGTATTTATATATATACTTATAGTTATTGTTGACATATTTTACTATAGCGAAAGAAGGCGGGTAATCGTAGAAGTCAAACTATGAACCAAGATTAGATTTGAGATCTATTTTACCTTTTGTGTATGATGTAAGAGACAGATACTGTGAGGTGTATTTTTATATATGCCATGTGTTATTCAAAAAAAAATTCCCAAACAATTTAGCAAATAAGGAAAAAACTTTATTTATTATAATTTATGTTTTTTTTTAAATGATTTAATTATTTCAAGAAAGATTTAGTTTGTTTGAAATACATATTTCCCCACTAAATGTCGCGTGTTTAACCAGAAACCCCATTTAGAAAGTAGTTACCTACTTTTAGCCGTTTTATCGATTATGGTAACATCAATTATATTTCTTAACCATTTAATTTAATTTTTAATAGCTTTTAACTATATATTTGTTCTACTAAATCCTAATAATAAAAACCACAAATTAAAGTACTTACCTGCTTTTAGTCATTTAATGGATTATGGTAACATCAATTATAGATCTTAACCATTTTATTTAACTTTTAATAACTTTTTAGTATATATTTGATCCACTAAATCATAAAAATAAAAACTACAAGTCATACCCGTCCATCGGACGGGTTTTGACACTAGTATATATATATATATATATATATATATATATATATATATATATATATATATATATATATATATATATATATATATATTAATATGTATGTATATATATATATATATATATATATATATATATGTATATATATATATATATATATATATATATATATATATATATATATATATATATATATATATATATATATATATATAGGGTAGGGTTAAAATGAAAAGTTTCTTATAATGAAAAGAATGAGAAGGTATGTGGAGGTGACATGTGTCACCTTTGCCACATCACCATGCCATGTCATGTGACATGTGTCACCCCCACCCCTCGCAAAAAAAAAAATTCCCGCCAAAAAAAAAAAATTTTTTGGGCAAAAAAAAAAAAAAAAAAAATCTCGTCAAAAATTTCCCTCCAAAATTTATTACTACATCACAGTTATAAAAATACTGCATCACAATTATAATTGTGATGCAGTAATTTATAACCTTAATGCACTAAAATCATGATTATGATGCAGTAAATTTATAACCGTGATGCACTAACTTATAACCTTAATGCACTAATAAGTTTTGGTGCATCTTTATTATAAGTTAATAGTTCAGTACATCAACTATGATGCACTAAAATCAAGGTTATAACCTTAAATGCACTAAAATCATGATTGTGATGCAATAACTTTATAACTGTGATGCAGTAATTTATAACCTTAATGCACTAAAATCATAATTGTGACGCAGTAACTTATAACCTTAATGCACTAATAAGTCTTGGTGCATCTTTATTATAAGTTACTGCATCATAGTTAATAGTTAAGTGCATCAACTATGATGCACTAAAATCAATGTTATAAAATTAATGCACTAAAATCATGATTGTGATGCAGTAACTTTATAACTGTGATCAAAGATAACTTTATAACTGTGGTGCAGTAATTTATAACCTTAATGCACTAAAATTATGATTTGTGATGCAGTAACATTATAACTGTGATGCGATAAAAATTTGGCGGGAAATTTTTGGCTGGAAAAATTTTGCCAAATTTTTTTTGGCGATTTATGGGGGGGGGGGGGGGGTGGGGTGGGTTGGTATGGTGATGTGGCAAAGGTGACACATGTCACCTCCATATCGTTCTCATTCTTTTCATTATAAGAAACTTTTCATAATAACCCAAACCTATATATATATATATATATATATATATATATATATATATATATATATATATATATATATATATATAAGATTATAATTATATATATAAATCCGATAAAACACACAGTGAATCTAAACACATTAGAATACTCAACAAATCTATTAAGATCACAACGGGAGAAAACATTTCACTTATGCGTAAGTGAGGATCATTAATTAAGGCAATGTAGCACGTAAAAATTAACTTAAAAAGTTAATCACGCACACACTATTGGATTGGACAATCCAATGATCAATTGAATAAGAATATTCAATGCTTTATTATTTTGGTCGCGAACCAAAACGCTCATTTACTGAGACTCGCCATCTCATCATTTTTAGGTTTCGGTTTGGAACCTCCGCTACATTGTGCTTGATCTATTTGTGCGTGTTCATTTTCATCAAGGTGAGTTCATAGCCTCGCTTTTACTTTATTTTTGCAAACCGCGCGAGGAAGATATATGCTCTAAACTAGAACACAAGGTTTTTCATAAATGCTCTATCCTCTTGATTATTGGTACTGCCTAAGTATTTAGCCACAAGTCCCCTGATCATGAACCATTAATCACCGCGAGTGAATGTAGATATCGTGAATAGTACTATGGGGATTTATGAACCCGTTTTGGTTATAGAGAAATAACCAGGGCTCACCTTATTGAATTTCTTTAGGTAATTGGCTATTACCTCCTTTGGGGCATACTTACGTACATTGATAATTCGGTGTATGCAGTTGAGTTTTGGTTTCATGAGCTTAGCGCATAATAATCTGTGATTTTTCTTATGATATAGTTAGTTTACAATGATCATGCTCATATACTTATGTTCAACTATTTTAAACCTATGAACTTCACTCAACAATTTTTGTTGACCTTTTTAAGCATGTTATCTCAAGTAACCAGTGAAGATTATGACCAAGGCGCGAAATGGGGCATGGCAAGGCTTATCTGGTGGTGTAAAACATAAAAGTTGTCATTTCTTTCAAACTCATGATCTTTCTTTTGGGAAAAACACTTGATTTATTTACAATGTTTTCTAACAAACTTTGAGTTTTCGATGAATGATAACTATTTTAATAAAACGTCTCTTTCGAGTCATTTTCTATAATTATTGACTATGATCTCCATTCAAGTAACACCCGAATTAGTCTTCCGCTGTCATTAAGATTTCCGGGGGTGTTACAAATCCCCCAGACATCATAATAGTTGGTTCACAGAAATGAAGAGTCCAATCTACCTCTTCAAACCAATCAGTTATAATATCGTGCCCCCAAAATCAATGTTCCTTGATCAGTTTTTTGTCCTCCCAGCACCACCAAATGGATGCCTCCTTCTTTATCCTTTTAACAAAAAACTGTCCTCCCCCAATGCACCGTTTGAGAAATAGAGAACACGTTGGCAATATTAATTTAGAACCCTCTATCATAGAAGCTATAGAGCACAACAATGAAGTTTTCTTGTAAAAATAGTAATACCCTTTTTATCGGGGTACTCTTGGTGAAGTTCAGACTTCGTCGTTCTCCTCGTCGCTGTCATCTTCATCACTTGACTCGGTTCCCTGCAAATGGCCAAAATATGAAGGAGGAAAATTATCAGAACAATTTGCTTGTACCTCTTTGGAAACTTCTTTTGTGACAACTTCATCCGGTTCATGGCACAAAGTTTTGTCCATTCTAAACACCACTCTCTAATCACTATATCCCAATGAGAGTTCTTTTTCCGAAACCTTGATTCGGGCTCATGAGGGAGTAAGGAAAGGTCTTCCAAGAATTAAGTGTTCTTTTGGGGTGTTTGCCATGTCAATAACTACGAACTTGGATGTAAATATGAACTTGTCGACCTTGACCAATACACCTCCCGTGATCCCAAGAGGGGTTGCTTTAGTCATGTTAACCATCTCAATCACCATGCTTGTCTTCCAAAGATCGATTAATCTTAGTTTCAAAAATATTGAGAGTGGCATGATGTTTATGCTAGACCCAAGATCAGCTAATGCCAAAAGATCATGATTTCCTACGAAACATGAAATTATGAACGCATTTGTGCAGACTTCCTTGATCGGAATTTTTTCAGTTTCTAACCTGTGTTCACTTTCTGACTGCTGGTTACACTGTAACTCATTAGAAGAGTTACGGCATAACTGCATACTGTCACCGGAAATCGCAGCATTCGAGTTAATTGAAGAATGGAAATCATCGACTTGTAATCTTGCATCCTCTTTAGAAAAAACGGCCTTACACACCACCATAGGCTTGACCCCCTCAGGTTCAGTGTTACTTTTCTTTATCTCTTCACTAAGTTTCTCCACCATTGTTTCTAGGTTTTTCAAGGTTGTGTCGTGGTTGGAGAGGCTTTTATTTGTGTTTTCCTGGAAATTCTTGAGCCATTCATCTTGTTCTTTTTGTTTTTGGGCTGAGGCCACCAGAAATTTGCTAATGGTCTCTTCAATGTTGGGCCTTCTTTCCCCGAAAGGCCCACGGTTGTAATTTCTTTGAGGTCTTCCACGATAGCTATCTTGTTTCGATAATCCCCTTGAAACGCACCATATTTTACTTCTTCAATCATGCTATCTTCGTCAATGAGAGGAAAATTTTTAGTGAGATGTCCCCCTCCACATCTTTCACAACCTACTTAGATGGCATGAACACATTCCCTGACAGTAATGCTGGTGAGTTCATAGGTTTAATCATAAGAACAGTAATGGACCTGATAAAGTTTATTTGCTATGTGGGACTAAGGCAAATGTATATCAAACATTCCAACAATATTCCTTCCAATAACGCAACGAGAGTGAGATCTCACTAGGGCCCAAAGCGACTCTAGCTAGGTATCGATGATATAGCAAGGTATAATACGTTACTACCCTACTATATATCTTTTCTTAGCTAGGCACCAACGATATAACAAAGGATTGCTACCCTAGTCTAAGTCAACATCTACCGTATATCTAACCTTCACTAGTCTACACATAAGCAAATTAAAAAGTAGTGGCAGGTCCAAAAAAATAGTTTGCATGTTTTCTCACTCCAAGTTAAATAAAGCATTGTTAAAAAGTGGGGCTATGAAACTCACCTCGATTCCAGCAAAGCACAAATAGCCAACAAAAACAAATCAGAATAGCAGCTAACAAGTAACGGCAACTACGGACTCCGCACAACCTAGTAATATAGATTCGTCTTTAATATAATTCCAAATCAATATTTTCTATCCCTGAATATATTCCATTTTTATTTCCAAAATATCTCGTTCTCAAATTAGTTATGAACGTTTGGTATCTTCATGTGTGGTGTCGACTCAACGAGACTCAAGTAAACTCACACAAAACAAACGACCATTACAAATGACTTAGAACACCATTTCACATAGCAATCCACCAAGTTTTCGCAATATCCCAATCAATCTCCATGACTAACTCTACTAAAGAATAAGACCTTAAGACTAAATAAGTTCATCGAACGAATGGTCGAATGCCTATTTAATTTGTCAACTCGAAATTAATTTAATAAAAGTGATAAGACACTTTGAGTACTATTTCTCGCTTTTTGTGCCCTCGAAACATTTAATAACTCTCATTAAATAAATTTTACATTTCAAAAGATTCCCCTTTTTTAATTATTAATTTCCATTATATATTAAATAACAAAGGTTTCATTACTTAATATTTACCGTATAAACTCTTATTATTTCTTTCCAGGTCTAGTTATATGTATGTGTAGTTATTTCCAAATGATAGACTTTGAGTTATTATTCGTTTCGAGTCACGTGTCTGAGTGTTATAATTCTCGGGTCAAATAGCAAGTCATATGTCCAATATAATATAAAGTTCATGTTACGGTATTGTCGTGGTCACCCGAGACTCAAAAGTCACGATAACACCGACGTTGCACAAAGTTCACAATTAATATATCAAGTCCAAATTCAGCCCAACAATCAACATCAACAATAATCTAATCCACATCGATCAAAACCACCATAGAGACCCTAGTGGTCTCATTTTAACCCTCGACTACAAACAAACGAACCAAACAGACCCATTTTGGTCTTGCTTACCCTTGAGTCCACATCAACACAACCAAACGGACCCTAATGGTCTTGGCTAGCCCTCAGCTACAACTAAACAAAACCAAACGATCCATTTTGGCCTTGGCTTCTCTCGGCTCTAACAACAACAAAATCAACCGGACCTCTTGGTCCCGGTTATCATCACAACGACAACAACAATAAACCAAACGGACCCTAATTGTCCTTGGGTAGCTCTTGGCTAAACCAAAAACAACATCAACCGGACCCTAATGGTCTCGGTTATCATCACATCGACAACAACAATAATACCAAGAATCCATCCAATCCGAAACAAACTCAAAACAACAATAATAATAATAGTGATAATGACTCAAACCTGATGCATACGACACACACGACACGATACCAAACTTTTATTCACGTTTTTATTAACAAAACTTAGTTTCCCACTCATTTTAGACCCTAGTCCGAACCAAAAATGCATATACGTGACTCGGTGAGTCATCAACGAGTCAAAACTTGTGTCTCACCTTATTTCCGTCCCGATCTACTCTTACCAATAAAAAATAATAAAGAGGGTAATGCGTGAGTGGTGGTTTAGGTGGTGGTGATGGGGGTTGATGGAGCGTGTTGTAGGTAGAAATGATGAGGAGAGTGAGGTGAGTATTTTGGCGTTGATGGTGTGAGATGATGCGCGGTGGAGGTGGTGGTGTGGTGTGGTGGTTTCCAGCGGTGACTCAAGAGAAGGAGAGGGGATGAGTTAGTTTTTAGGATTTGAGGAAAATGGTAAAAGTGGTGGTTTATGGTTTTATTTTCCACTAGGGACCAATAGTGTAATTTCTTTTAAGTGAGGGGGTCGCCGGTTCTTTACACCACAAGGACCATAATCGTAATTTATTTAACTTTCCCGATAACACAATTAAGGCTCGTAAAATATATTAGATGTGACCGATAATTTTTCTAAGTTGCGCCATCGTTCTTAAATATATTTTTTCCATTAAAATTGGTCATAAACACTTCTATTTCCGCTTAACGAGTTAAACATTACTATTTCTCACGTTGTTAGATTTCTATTGTGCCGACCACGCGTAGTGCCTAATATAAACGTACCATCAACATAACATAAATCATTCAATCATGATAATAATCCACGAAGTCTCATCAATGATACCAATAATGGTTCAAGTAAAAAGGCTCACAAAGATCAAACCGAGTTTTTAGTTTTGAGTTATTTAGGATTTTTCGGGACAGCCTGTATAAAGAGATTTTCACTTTTCTGAGTTGTCACAATAGTTTCCAGATTTTCGTTTTCTGTCTAATCTGTAATTTTTGGAAATTTCAAGAATTCTTAATTTTTAGAAATCTGCAAACATCTATTTTACAAGCATTATATCTTACTTTCTTTCTAGTGTAGTTTAGTTTTATATAGTTTTTACTTCCGATTTTACGCGAGGTTTTGTCTCCGGTTTCTTAGCATTTGCAGGTTATATTAAATAAGAAGATGAAGTACAAGATGGAAGCAACACTTATTACTTACTCATTCTTCTTGGAGGAGGATTTAACCGCGAGTCTACACATATCCTACCAAGCTAATCAGGGGAGTATTAGTTTCTCTCTTTTATTTTACCTTTCTCTATCATTACTTTGATAATTTTGAGGAACATTGGGGACAATGTTCATCTTAAGTGTAGGGTGGAAGAATAAAATGAGAACTTAGAAACTATTCACTCACTTGATTTTTTCCTTGTCCTTAGTAAATTATGTAATAAACTATGAGAAATATTTGTTAGGGTATTTTTAGCACCAAATTAAATTTTTTATGACACTTACGAATAAAACTTTAATCTTACTATAGCGTCTCATTGATATGAGCTATATGACTAGCACAAAAACCGTATAATAGATTCTAGAACGTGTTTTTGAGATGCATTCCAAGATCAGTAGTGAGACTACATTCGTATAGTTAGGTTTAACTAAATGATAAGAAGCATTAGGATAACCCTTGTTTTAAACCTGTAATTTAATTACTTCGACCACATTAGTTGAGTAATTTCCCCACACCTTTGCGATGTACTCCTCTTTAATACACGATAACCCTAGTTAGCCCCTCTGAGCCTATCTTTTCGCGGTTCTTGTGATGTTCCGGTTTACGGAATATCAATGAAGAGCATTGTTTACAATCACCCCCAAATGTTACACCCAAATCGCCTTTGCCCCCACCTTGTATGCACTCATCTTTAGTGTAATATTGTAACTATTGTTTAACCCTTAGTTCAATTCTAGTTACTTGGATGGTTTCTAAGTCGAGTCATATCCTTTGTACGCAGTTTTGGGACGATTGGGACTCATGGGTTAAAGTAGTATTTTATGGAGTAACGGGAAGGAAAGTTAAATTTAAATTCCCTTTGTCTACGTAATTAGTTACTCCAAGTGTTTTGATCTTTTCAATTCGGGTCAATAGTGTTAGAGTAATAAAAACTAAAGTGTATGGATGCTCCTATAAATCCATCTACATTGATGTTATCTTAGAGGATTGTAGGGTAAGAATGTATGAAAAAAATATTAGAAAAAACAAGAGAAAAACATACGGACTACAATCCTACATCTATCATTTATGTTTTACGTTTATGTTTTAATTTTGTTCCAAGTTATTAGTTAGTGTTAGTGAGTCGAGTCTTGGCTTAGCAACACTACGTTTTACATGCATCTAAATTAGATTTTTGACTTACCACCACTAAAAATTCCACATATCCAACAAAACCCTTTTATTCCCTACCCGAAGCCTAACATTATAACCCTTTGTAAAGACCTCTTTGATAGTTATTCCTAGGTGCTTACGCCAAAGCCGTGGAGGTTTGATCTAATCTCAAGCCTATGGTAATCTATGTACTATGACAGGTAGATAGTGTTTATTTTCCATTTCCTTACATGTTATATTTCATATACACCTGAGAGATGAGAGAATCTAAACCCCAATTGTGAGGTGCTAGTATATAATTTTTGTGCTTGTTATAACTATTGTGGCACTTGTATTTGTTGTAGATTATTTTAAATCAATGCTAAATGACCCTTAAATCATAAATTGATTAGCCAAAAGCACATGTTCTTGAGGAAAAGCAAATCCCAATTGTAGGGATATTTGATAAGGATTTAAAACATACTTTTTTAGGGGGTCATTTAAGCCTTAAATCTTTATATTTTACATTTGTTACTGCTTAAAATCGTTCCTTTTCACATTTTAGGTCATTTGGAAGCAAAATGCTGGAATGAAGCATTTTTGGACAAAAAGAGACGAAAAAATGAAGAAAACGGCTAAGTCAAGAAAACAAGGTTGAAACAGTGGTCCGGACGGCGTCCCAAACTCAAGGGCGACGTCGTCGCTTACAACGTGGTCCAAACTATCTCAAGCGACGACTCAAGTCACGGCGTCATGTGTATCTCAACAAGCCCGTTACGCAATATTTCTACACCAGACGGCCAGAAGTTTATTAAGGCGGCATCCACTATCTATCCGGACGGCTTCACTATCTTCTACCCGATGCCGTCCCAGTGATGACTTGGCAAAGACAAAACCAAAATGACGGCGATCAGACGACATCACCAGCAAAAGGCGACGCTGTCGCAAGTGTAAAATCTATATGTAGACACCGAAATTTTTGTATTTGGTGGGTGTTATTTTGGAGAGCAAACCCTAAAATGTTTCTAGTCCGACTTGGACAGTTCTTATGGGTTATAAACCCTTATTCTTTATCAAATATAAGTTTGTTTATCTATTATATCACTATGTTTAATTCTTATGTGACTGTTTGCTTGTGTTCTTGCATCTCTATCATGTGTAACTAAATTAATTAATGTTTGCTTAGATCCAATGAAACCTAGTTATTAATTATTGTTAGGTTGTCTCTTGTTTGATTGGTTGTCATGCTAGATTAAGGAAAACTAGCTTCTTCTTTCATTGTTGCTAGCTTTAACGTCCTAAATAGCGATTATTAGCCCTAGAGTGCACTAGTTGGCTCCCGTTGTATTTATTGCGTGAGTTGCGGCTTGTAGATTCTATGATATTCGGGGGAGATACCTCAGTACTTGGCGATCTTGGGTGTTCTAGAGGAGACTTATACACTCATAGAATTAGAGAATTTGGCACCACCCTATGACTAAAACATGGAATACAACGCATCAATTAGATAAGGATGTGACAATTCAACCGACCAATAAAAGATAACCACAGAGTAAGTAAATATAAGTAAACACGCTTTTAATTATTATAAGAACCTTTCCAAAAATCCATAGCTTTTATTTTATTAATTAGTTTAATTAGTTTTAATTTATTTTGTTAATTAGTTTAATTGGTAAAATACCAAAACCCCCACTCCTTCAAACCCCGAGATTTTATTTGCTTTCTAAAAAAATATTAAAAGACTAAAAAGAATTACCCTCACCCTTGCCTTTTCATCATACATCTTGACTAGCATCTCTATTCCCCTAGAGAACGATCAACCCCCTGGGCTTACCCATACTACAATGCAATGATTAGGTATACTATCTAGTGGGTTGTAAAGCTTTCTCTTGGAAAAGGAAGTCTTTCGACCCCGAACCACGCATCAAAAAGAAATACAATGCTTAAGAACAATAAAAGAAAATGACAATAAGCTGAAAAATAAGCTAAACTTTAAATGTAAAAAAACTAGCTAGCTTTCTTGTGTGTGAGGAGGTATATTTATAGCCAGCTTGGGATCCTTCTAGGTCTTGGGAGCACTTCTTTAAATCAATCGAGACCGCCCAATCAATGCTTCAATCATAAGCTTCATTCTCAACCCTTGGATCTTGTGCCACATAGCTTCAGCCAATAAGAGGCTTGGAGATTGCCAAGGTGTCATTCCTCTAACAAGTCAGACCTTCTAGAAAGGATAAATTATTCCTTAAGTTTGGGTTAATTTGAGGTTGTGAAGGTTGCATGGTAAATGGGAGGAAGGAGGGTGTAGAGTAAATGGCTGGATGACACATTTTATTTTAGTTTTATTTGGGTTGGCATGGGTTAAAGGGGTGGACTGGGTAGATTTATGTGGATTGGGGGGGTTTTATTAATAAAAAGGGGGGTCAGACGGGTAAAAGGTAGGGTTAAGGGTTTATTAGTTTTTGGTTGGGTAAAGTGTTATCATTGGACTGGGTCAGGTTTAGGATTTTTATCAAAGGTTTAAAAGATTTAACATAAGTTAGTTTTAAGGACTAACTATGAAAAAGGTTAAGGAAAAATGGTGTAATGATTTAATATTATGATTTTATGATTTTGGGATTAGGCTTGACTCAAAAATGTAGAAATTCATCCCCGGCTTCAGCTTTTCACGCTCTTACCAATCTCGTGCCCGTTTTTGTCCGTTTTGTCTTTCTTTTTGTCCATTTCTTATATCCGATACCTGCACATGCATAAACACAAAAACAAACATATATTGGCTTTTCTAATCAGTTTTTGGTCTTTTAAGTCCGTTTTTGATAAAGAAAAAGTATGTGAATAATACACACATACCAGTTATAGTGATCGTGTATGTCATTTATAGAAACGGTTTATTTTATGTAACATGTTTAGTTTAAATATTATATCACTATTCGGGCTATCATAATTCAGAGGTCATGTAGTAAACATTCGAGGAGCTAGGACACTTTAAATTGTAAATCCAGCAACTCGTCGATACATTTACCCAGATGAAACCCCTCACATGAAATTCCCTACTAACATGTTACGTTAATAGTTTATATGTATATTTGTATATTTGATTATATGTCATATGTGTTAGAATGGTAAAGTAGTTTGTGAAATTAGTTGGTTTCTCATTAACGATTTTCAGTCAAGTTTAATGTCCCTACTTAAGTTATAATTTTGATAATTTGTAATAATGTGTAAAAATCGGTTTCTAGTAATATTTCTCGTCAATTGTAAAATCTACCTTTCTGATTGTCAAATAAACTTATGAAAATTTATATTATTGTGGTATGTTACATTCTTAATAGAAATAATAAGTTTTTCAAATTACTTGACTTAAAAATAAAATATTTTTCACAAAAATTAGATTTTGATTCAACAAATTTTGGTTGGAAACAGTCCACTTAAGTTTTGATAGAATACAACCCTCATTTTGCATTTTCGGGTTAACATCTCGCGAGTCTGGATATAAAACATCATTACGGAAAACTTTAGTGCTTTATACTTTTGATGAATCGGACCATAGAGGCCTCAAAAACGCATTCTAAAACCGTTATAAAATATTTTTAGCAAAAACCAAGTTTTCTTATAGAAATCTTTAACTTGTTGTAACTTTTGATTTACAAATCCATTTTGCATGATTCCAAAGGCTAGATTCTTGTTTTTAGTTTCTCTAAAACTACATAATATTATCCATGGTCTTGTGTTTATATTTTTGATGATAATAACTAGCATAACATACTTGATTTACTAGTTTACTAAACTAAACTTTCACATGAAATCATAAGCTAGTTTCTATACATGTTTACTTGTTTTATGAATTATGTAAAACATGATCAATATACTAAACATATATAGCATGATATTACAAGCATAGAAACATATGAATGAAGATGATGATCATAGTTTTAGCTTACAACTTTAGGCCTTAATTATAAGGGAACTTAAGAATCAAAGAACTAGGAAATAGAACAACTTCCACCGCAGGAATCCTTCAACACCTCTTGTGCACTTATGTTCTTGTGCTAGGACTTGTGAAACATCTTGATCACTTGTATAGCTTGCAATGAAATTGATACTTGAAGTATGTAGACTATAAATAGTCCATTGTTTGTTATAAGTTAAGTGTTTATTTATATTTGTGACTTTTAAAGTGATAAGCAAATGTTGATTTTTATGGTCAAAGGGGGAGGGAAATATGTTGACTTTTCCAAAAATGTAAAAGTATTTAAATGTCTTAGAAAATGCGGTGCAGGTATATGTTAAGAACGTATAAATATAAATGCTTAAAATGCAAGTTTAGTCTCGTAAATCACAGGGTCTATTTATAACATTTGAATTTTTTTTAAATCCATAAATTAATTTAATGTGATGAAAATGTTCATAGTCGGTTTTCATTATGAGCGGGATAACCTAAACGGTTAAATTTAAAGTTTAAAAATTATACGTGATTTTGAGATAAAATGTTTATGTTTTAAATAAATATTAACGTAAAATTTTTCAAGTTGTTACATGAACGCTAGGAAGGCCATCCAAGAAATGGCTGATCATTCTCAAAAGTGGCATGATGGAACCTCTACTAGGAGTCATAGCATCGATACTTTTGATGGGTATACTGCTATTCAAGCTCAACTAAACAATCTTAATAGAGAACTCAAGAAAGTGAATGAAAAAGTGTATGCGGCTCAAGTTGGTTATGAATTATGCAATGGGCCTCATTACACTAAGGATTGACCATTAAAAGAAGAAGGAAAGACACTTGAAGAGGCCTATTACGCTCAATATGGAGTGCCATTTTAGCCATCAGGAAGGTATAGAGCAGCTGCTCCAGGGTTCTACTAAAGGGACAATGGAAATCCGTCATATCAAGAAAGAAGCCATACTTTGGAAGAATCTATGAATAAATTCATGGCTGAAGCTACAAAAAGATATAAAGAAAATTATGCTTTGATCAAAGAAATTTGTTCTTCAACAGATGCTTATATCAGAAATTAAGGAGCTTCGATCAAAGCATTGGAAATTCAAATTGGTCAAATAAGCAAGGTACTTCAAGAAAGGGGATCTGGAAGTTTACCTGGCTCAACTGAGACTAACCCAAGAGATCATATCAAGGAAATTACTACTACTGAAGAAGCTATTTCTACTGTCCCTTTTCTTGGGCGTTTATTGGAAAGTGGAGATGATGTGAAGAAAAAATTCTTCTTTAACCCTTCCATAAGTTTAAGAATATTCCTCAAGGAGAAGTCAAGAATAGAAGAGGAGATCAAAACTACCATGAAAGAAGAATGCTCTATAGTTGCTCAAAATGCTTTAACTCATAAAGAGAAAGACTTAGGGAGTTTTACTTTACCATGTAGCATTAATGATGTATGTTTCAATAAAGCCTTAGCTGACTTAGGAGCTAGTGTTAATGTCATGCCTTATTTAACTTTTACTAATCCAGGTCTAGGAAAATTAGCTCCTACTAAATTAATTATCAAATTGGCTGATAAGACTGTGAAATGTCCCGAGGGTATAGCTAAAATTAGTAAAAATTGATTTTTTTCCCGTAGACTTTATTGTTTTAGGTATGCTCGAGGATATCAAAATCCCATTGATCCTTGGAAGACCATTTTTCTACTGCTCATGCTAAGATTGATGTATTTAAAAGGAAAATATCTTTAGATGACAAATTTGTTTTTAAGAGTGACGATCCTGTTAAAAGCATAATTAGAGTGTTTATGTGCTAGGATTGAGAGAACGTATGGAACTTGACCTAGAAGCTAGGATAATGGGCGAAACATTGATTCAAAATAGATCACAAGACCCGAATTATGGAGACTACATAGAATTAAATGTTCTAAGTGAACTATTAGAGCTTAATGATCAAGTGATGGAGGATGTAAAACCCGAGATTAAGGAAGAATAAATTGTGGACATACCAGAAGTTAACATGATTAATACTAGGAATTATGATGAAATCGTGGGATATCCTAGTTTTTGTGATTATGGTAAAAAAATCCACGTTGATTGTGCTTACAATTTTCAATTTTCAAGCATGATATGTTACAAACATGTCAATGTAAATTTTTCCCCATTCTTCCTATTAATGTTATGTCTAAAGACTTTTATAACTCAATTATGAAAGGGAAACTTGAATATAATTGGAAGAATTTTGTAGGAGCTTTTATAAATATGTCTATTTTTGTTGGGAATTTTTCTTTGTTGCAGATTTTGCTATAGTTAAGAATATGGATGCTTATCGTGACAAGGACATGGGAGATGTTATTGTTGGAATGCCATTTTGTAGGGTTGCCAATGTTGAAGTAAAAAGGTTTGAAGGCATGACCACACCCAAGATTTAAGCATCCCTCTAATGAGAAGTGTAACGAGATTTGGCCATTATTCTAGGTAAACACTAGTGACATATTTAATGGTGTTAAGCACCCATATCAAAATTTGGAAAGCTTCTACTAAGGAGTCGTGATTTTGGGACCTGAATACGTTTGAGACGAAAAGATTGTAGAAGAGCTCACACGTAGACATGTGAGTTTTCATGAGATGGAGTAGAAGCTGAAGATGAGTCTAACTTAAAGACTCTGCAATAAAGAGAATGCTTCCCGGGAGACAACCTGGAATGTTATTTTCTGTTTTTTTGTTATCGAGTATGTCAGACCTTGACATGGATACAGCGTATTGACCGTACTGGTCATATCTATCTTTTATTTTTCTGCATTTATTTTTAAGAACTTTTTTTCAGTTACTTTGATATGGCGTATCCAAGTTTTTGGATACAGCGCATTTAACTTCTAATCCGTACCTTATTTGTTTTTATTCCAGGCTCGATAAGACGTATCCCTAACTATGAATACGGCGTATCGACTGACCTGATGATTTTCAATTTTTTTTTATTTTACCCACCATCGATTATCGTAGAAACACTAGCTGTGATTTTTATGCATATTAACACAGGTGGAGTACTTAGAATACGAAGGAAGTGGTGGTTCACATATATGCTTTATTTTCTGTGTGTTGTAGTCATGCTGGCATCCAGACGCCTTTTCACACAAGAAAATAAAAAGTTGCTCATATACACATCATGGAGGATTATACCGAGCAAATCTCATGGGAGTTTTTGTTCTAATTCTTTATATATCCTTTATTTGGTTTTCTATTTATACAATGAGGACGTTGTTTATCTTAATTAGGGGGATAGAGAATTAGAACGTTATTTGTCCTTATTTTTTTTAAAATATGCCTAATATATGCTTAAATTGAAAAAAATTATGAAATCATAAGTTGCATAACCCGCACACATAACCCTTATTTCTATATTGTGAGAACTAAGCTTATTCCGTTTCCACTATTTGACCCAAATTCCGCAAAAATATGAGTGTGCCGATGACTTGTAGTAAACTTTAGAAATTGGCTTGGTATACTATTCAAGACCACCATAATGAGTATCATTGATATAATTAGAGTGACTTGTCTAACTAGGTAAATTTATAGGATTACACCCAAATGGCCTATGTCGTTTACATGTTATGTAATATTAACTAACTATACTAGTTAGTTAACCCTCGTATAAAACCATTTTGTTACTCTCATTTTTAAAGTAAGATACCCCTAGAAAAACCCTTAGAGCCATTCCTTTCGTTTCTTACACCAATGTAATTTGTTTTGTTTTACTCATATACACCTTAGCATACCCTATTGTGGGATCTAAACTGTTGTTGATCTATGTATTTCGGGAGGTCGGGGAAGCTCAAAGTAAAAGAAAGACATGATATTATTAATGAATAGAAAGGGAAAGATGTGTGTGTTTTTTTAGAGAGAATGAGGAGAAAATACACACATTTCTATGATACAAATGAGAGCTTCACCCTCCTAGTTGTGACTAGGAGGGTATATATACTAATATACATGCTAAACCATCACCTATTGGCAAGACTAGTCCTTACAAATAAGTAAATGATATAACTAATGCAATTCCCGCAAATGGCTTCACTTTTAAGGCTAACAATCTCTCCCCAAAGTGATGTCATACGGGAATTGCTTACAAAGTTCCCTACAAGAAAAATTAAATACATAACATAAGCGCAACAGCTCCAAGAATGTCTTCATGGTCTTCAAACTTCATAAATTCTTTCAGCTTCATGAATCTTCTCAACTATCATCTTTTTACTTGTAGAAGAACAGCGTAATCAAATCTAATTAGGGATTAAATATGGCATTTTACTCTCCCCTAATTAGTGCTCTCCCCCAAACTCACAACTCTTCTGATAAATGCTCTAAGTCCGAAGAAGTCTTTTAATGAATCTCTGAATACTGTCTATAGTCTTCTTTACCTCTGATAAATGTGTATCCCGTCTTCAGTGTTCTAACATACAACGAAAAATGTAGAATAGACTGTAGACTCGACCTTATTCAAGAATGTCCATTCAAGGGAACAATATATCAATATCTTCATCTCATCAAATGCTTTCAAGTTATCTTACATATAACAAATTAACCCATAATGTACACATATACCCAACAGAATATGAAACGATAACCCCAAAATAACATGTTGAAGTAATGATCATCTTGAAATTGTTGTCTAAAATTGGTAAAGGTAGATAAGAGAGAAGTGTGTGGAAACCAAGACGAGAGAAGTGTGTGGAAACCAAGACAAGAGAAGTATATATAATCAACCAATTTCTGACATAAATCATTAAACCCGATCATATGCACTTTTTGTGCATCCTTGATGCACACATTTCTCTCCCCTGATGGTTGTGATCTCATCTAAATCAGCATAAAGTTGTGTACATGAAGCATTAACTGGAAGCACTTTATTTTAAATCATTCAGCTCGTGAGAAGATGTTGATAAACACAGTCTACTAACAATACCATTTAATATTGTCTAACTCTGTTACCAACCCCTTGTATCAAAATTCAACGGCTAACTATAGTAACCACATATGCAGATACCCAATATGACGAACTTGAGAATGAAGTAAAATCCCCCATACTTGTGACTTAATCTTGTACTATCTTATGACTAACAACGGTGTACCCTATACCTCACCCCCAAAGTATTAGAAGCACAGTTCCTCTTGACATATCATCAATTGCGTGAGACACTGAGCACTACAATGCAACGCCTTAATGTGTAGCTACTTTGTGGGTATAGAGAGAAATAATCACAAAACTAACTAGATATCTAAGTTTTCATCACAATCAATCTATGCCCAAACAAGTCATCTTCGCTGGAAGGGAAGAAATAAGAAGATGAAATAAGTACACGCATCCGTAAAATGTCAATTCAAAGCCAAATAAATAATAAAGAATCATCTTCGTAATCACAGTTGATATGCATTGCAAACACTAGCCGTGGAAAATCAACATCGTGAAAATTTGTGTGAACAAACTACCACTCGTTTCGCCAAATAATTATTAAAACATATGTATCAAATATATTCGTATAACATCATTTAAGCTCATCTTTTAATAATATTGCCCAATCCAAATTCGTATGATAAAACAGTTAGGCCCGATTCATAAACCAAACCAATCTAATTCAAAACTAAAATATCAGGTTCATTGGCCCAGTCCATTATCTTGAGTTATATCTTATCAATCCAAAGACTATATACGAATCCAGCCCAAACACAATTAATAACACCCGATATGAAGAATGATATAACTAAGGGCCTGTTTGGTTTGTAGGTGGGTTTAGAATTGGATTTGGATTTGGGAATGGTTTGAAAGATTTGGGAAAGGTTTGAGAAAAAAATAAGAGAGATAAAATATATTATTATATATAATTATATTTAATTTAGTGAATTTATATTATATCTAAAATATAGCATACATAAATTTAAAAAGATAAAAATTAGAAAAGTGCAAAAGTTGTGGTTGAGAACATTTGAAAAGATGCTTTGTCAGAGGTTTTCGTCAATAGCCACCATCTAGCAGTGGTATGAGTTTTAATAGTTGAATCATGTATTTTATTCCGAAATATCTAACCAAACTATTGTTTTGATGTTTCAATCCATTCCAACAGTGTCATACATGCATAACAAACACTTCCTAATTCATTTGATAGTTTGACCTAACAACACACATAGTTATTATCCTCCCCACACATATCTTATCTCCTCTCCCAACGCAGTCAATCATCATTAAAATGCATTTCATCTCATCAACAAACCGATCAAATCTCATCTACACACCATCATCATTCCAAAATAACTAAAGTATGAACCTACGAAGAACACAAGTTTTAAACTTCAAGATCCTTTCAAAGGGTCTCGAGTAGGTTCTCTTTTGATGTTTACGTTTTGGTCTTGTCTTGTGGAACGAAACAAGAAGAAGATTATAACATACTTGTTATAAATCGTTTTTTCTTTTTAGTTTCGGATAATAAGTTAAGCTATAAGCTTCAAACAAAAATATGTGACGAGTGTATTTCGTGACAACCTTAAATGGTTTTGATTTATCTCTTAATACCACAAAATAAATATGAGATTTTAAAAGATATTGCTTTGTGTCTGAGTCTTGCGTATGTGTAGATGAGAGTTGTAAAATGATAGTGAGGGTTATGTTTGTGTTTGGAGATGGGATTAGATACATTATGGATTTGTTTACTGTTGGATTTGGACACGTTATTGGCAGAGCTGTGACTTCGTTTGTATAACATACCGGTCTTGTTTTATTTTTCTTGTTGGTTCTGTTTAACCTTGGACTCATGATGTGATAGAACTAAAGTCATTAAAAGAGTTTTGTTTGGTATTATGGTTATGGTCAATTGTCTTCTTTGTCTTCCTTTTATCTTCTTTTTCTTATGGTCACTTTTCCAATTTGTTTCCAACAAATTCGAAAATATATCAAAAAACATATTCAAAAACATGTCAAATTCGAAAAGTCAAATCTTTCGAATTTCTTTACAATAAATTCGAAAACTAGCATGAAGACAAATTTGAAAAGCCCTTTCAAATTTCTTTACAAGAAATTCGAAAGCTAGGGTTTTGAAACAAATTCGAAAACTAGGGTTTTGTCACCAAATCTGAAAGATCTTCATGATAGCTTTTCCGACCTATTTTTCCGACCAGTTGTTACGACCTACTTTTTCGACCACTTTTTGACCACAAAATTTGTGTAGTTCATCACAAAATCTAACCTTATAAAAGAATAATTGTAAGTTTGTTCATCATAACATGTGAACTTGTTCATCAAACACCTTATTTGTATATTATAAACATTTTCTTTATTAAGTTTTTCAAAATACTTTTCCAATAAAGGAGCTGAAAAATGAAGAAATAAATGCGATTCCTTAATTTAAACTCATAATAAATGTTTTTCATTTGTTTAAAAAACTGTTGTTCACCATAATTAAACAAAATTATCTATGATTTTAAAGATTAAATATATAGAACTATTTTTTTTGTCATAAAATAAGTACTTACTATTAATGATAAATGATGAGTGTGTAAATACTCATCATTTTTATACCTTTTAAACTGCAAAATCATCTGAAAACACTCAGAAACACATCAAAATGATCAAAATATCACAAACAAGTGTTTTATGTGTTTTAAATGCAAAAATATCAAAACCAGATGAAAAACATACCAAATTTGCAAAAATTGCAGTTTTAGTCCCCCAAGTTTTAAAAGTTGTCAAAAATAGTCCCTGAGTCAAAATTTCAAAAGAAAAGTCACCAAAGGTCCTTTTAAAATCAAAAGTTGTCAAATTTAGTCCTTTGGTGAAAAATATGAAAAGTTTGAGAAAATTACAAAATTGGTCCTTCAAGTTTAAAATTTGGCAGAAATGGCCTTTGGAAAATGGCAAATTGGCAAGTTTGGTCCCTGTACTTTCTGAGAGTGTCACTTTTGGTCCCTTGAAACAAGTTTGATGAATTGGCAGCTTGGGCCCCTCAAGTTCAGGGATTTACACATTAAGTCTTTGAAATTTAAAACCTTAAAACTAATTTTGGACCCTTTCCAATTCCCACCTGGCCCCTCATTTAGACTTTTGAACCCTCCCATTTTAATATTACCACTGGTCGGTCAAATAAGTCAAACAGGAGCACCCCTTTGGCCATCTCCACTCCTCCCCCAGCTTGCACAGCCCAACCAACCAACCTCACTCCTTATCTTCTTCTCCTGTCCCCCTCCAAACACAACCTTCCAAGAATCATTAACTTATCACCTTATATCTCCTCAATCTCACACAACAGTTAAACACATCATTCCATAAAATTGACAATTTGGCTAAATGTCACAAAAGTCATCCAATGGGTCAGAAAGATGGTGGGATTATCTGGGGAGAGGAGAGAAGTTTGGTATAAAAGGAAGAGTGAAGGAAGAAACAAGTGTTAGCTAGTTTTTATTTTCTTTCCTTTAATGTCGTTTTTTTAAAATGTTTTAGTTTAAGTTAATTGTTGTAATTTCAAGTTAAATTATATTAATGTAAGTTGTTATAGTGTATTAAGAACCTTTTCAAGTGTTAATTCCAGTTGTATTAAAGTTTCATGTTTAAAGTTAGCTGTTAATTTTTCCGGTCTCAAATTATATGGTCCAAAGTGTTAGTGGTTTATTCATAAGCTAATATAAGCTCACTTAAACGTATTTTAGCTTTTGATAAGCTTTAAATCAGTTCAAGCTTATTTGATTAATGGTCAACTAAGCTCGACAAAGAGGTGAGAATGGGTCAACAGAATGGAAGTTGCTTTGGTGATCTGAGGTTGGAATGGGTTTGAAACGAATAGTTTAGGTTGGTCTTTGGTTTTGTTTTGGCGCAACATAGCTGGACCTCATGTGAGCAATTTGCTAATTTCCATTTCATCCCATTTTGCATATTGTGGTTATCTGTTATCTTGATCATTGCTAGCTTAAAACAGTTTACCTAGTTGTCATTAAGTCATTTAGACTCATTTTGATTGACTGCACAAGTTGGATCATGGGTTATATTATTTCATTTGCAAATTAGTAATTTTAAGGTGTTTGGTTCATTATCATGTGAATCAGGTTATAGGTTGATGCAAGGTTAGGTCTCTGTTGGTTCAAGCTTGTATAACCATTTCTAACTCGCTTGTGTCTTAAACTTGTGCCTAACTAAAAAGTCAATCCAAGCATTAACCTCGCTCCTATTGCTAACTGTTAGTACTTTAGCAAATCAAAATCTCATTTTGTGTTTAAATTACTTAGGGAAAGGTTGAATTAGCTTTGTTTCATCATTTCACATCAATTTGACACTAAATCCGATCAAACTTCACTTAAGTCAACTTTTCGTTTTGCATAAAAGTCAAAATTCCAAAATCATTTTGGCTCAAATGAGAGGAATTTTCATGGATTTATTCTTAACCAAAATCAGTAAAATTGGGATATGTCCTAGTTCAGTTGATCTAGTTTCTAAAAATGATTTTTGTGTAATTTTTTCTAGTTCCTATAAGCTCTGAATAAGCTCTTTTAGAGCTTTGATTTTCTCTCACACTCATTATCAGGTGTGAATTCGTGCAACTTGCACTTTGTACAAGCTTCAAATAAGCTCATTAGAAGCTGATTTTTGGTCCATATGTAATATGCTAGGTAATCTTTAGGTCTCAATAGCTGTTTTCCTTCAGAATTATTGGTTTAGCTTATGCATTAGCTCAAACTTGGTACCCGATCAACATTTTTGCCATAAGCTCTTTACATCTAATCGTCAAGCTTGCAATCCTATGGTTAGAACCTGTTGATTCTTGTTGCATTTGATCATTTTTAGCTCTTTGTAGCTTCCTTTTAGTTTGGTAGCTTTGGACTCCTTTGGCTTATTAAGTGCTTATTTCAATAAGCACTTTCACCTCGATTTCAGTTTTCTCCACACATGTCCCTCTTTTTCTAATTTTCCTAGTTTCCTAATATAATTTTAGAGTTTTCCTTAAATTTTCAGATTTTTCTAAGTTGTTTTGCTATTTTTCTTAATTTAAATTAGTTTTTAATCCTTTTTAATTAGCTTTAAATACAAATAATTAAGAAAAGTCTCAAAAAATGATTTTTCATTTTTCTTAAGTTTAGATAAATGTAAAAGCTTAAAAGTATTTTCCCTATTTTTCTCCTTTTATTTGGTATTTTTAATAATTTAAATTAGTTTTAAATAGTTTTAAATTAATAATAAATACATAAAAAGTCAAAAAAATATCTTTTCAGTTTTAAAATTAGTTTTATCATATTTTAGATTTTCCTAAGTCTTAATTTTATTTTTCTAGCCTTATTTCCTATTTTCTTTTATTTTAGAGTATTATTAAATAGTTTAAAATAGTTTTTATTTAATAATAATTAATTAAATAGTTGTAAAAATAATTTTTTTTTTCTATAAATTTTCTTTTATCATTAGGATTGTAAAATGTATTTTCATATTTTTAGGACTTTTATTTCTTAGATTTCACTTTTATTTTGTACGTTATGTATTTTTATTTTAGTAAAGTTTTAGGTTTTAAACGCTCATCACTTTAAATATAGTATAGTATTTTAATATCTTTTATCTTTTTAATTTTCTTAATTTGTATTTAAGTCGATTTGATTTATAACCTTTTTTCGAGTGTAATTATCCATCCAATTCATCGATCACTATCATTAGAGATCATTCTACCGTCTGATCAAGTGTTGTACACACCATTGAGTCTCCGTGGGACATAAACGAGAATCCCACAATTTCTCGATCTTCATTGATTTGTGCTTAATTTGCTTTTAAAGTCTGTTACGGTGGTCATTCACAAGTGACGGTTTGTGTGATTAGACTTGTGGTTTCCTGCTAGACAAATTTTACGCCCGGCCGGGAGGCTTTAGCGTGTGTTTAGCCTCTTTCAGACCCATTCTTGCACATACCCCATCCTTTGTAAAAGTTTTTGTAATGTTTTTCAAAAACACCAAAAATATTCCTCTTTACCCTCTCACATATTTGATTCTTCATTTCTTACCCTCTAAAACCATTTGATTCTTTCTATGTCTTTCATTTCTTGTCCCATTTCCGACTCTTCCATTTCTTCTCTCACTCCTAATGAGGAAGATGACAAATTTTGGAAGGAGGTCGATGATTTTCTTAGTGATGAGTGATTCCAACAGAATTGACAATACTTGCTATGATTCGGAGGGAGACATCCTCTTTCTTGAAAATCTATTGATTGAAGAACCGCTTCCAGTCTCCTCCCGAATTTTGTTACCAATCACCATAAAAGCTTCAAATTTAAGCTTAAAATGTCAAAAATGGTGATTTGCTTCTTTCTGATGAGGAATGGACATGCATTGTGATGCACATATTTATTCCATTCTTCACAAATGGTGTGGTTGCTCTTTCCCTTTTCTCCTTTGGGAATGAGGACACTATTTTGATCCCGCATTTTCATTTCTCATTTTGAGTGGTTCTCTATATCCCTCATCGGTGTGGAACTTTCACGTGCTTCAAATGTTTATTCAAACATCTTTAATGAAAGTCCGATGGAGATAGTTTCTTCCACTTTGCTTCCCCTGAACAATTAATGCGGGTCGAAGTCAAGCTAGCGACTTCGGTAACCAACAAGTTCATTACACCATATGGGTTTTCACCCATATTTCTGTCTTCTTTCTATCTTTCTACCACCCTAGTGTGGGGGGGTTTGCCCCACATGTTATATATATATATATTAAAAAAAAAAAGGATGGTTTTGTCTTGGAACTCAATTGTGCTTTGAAAACGTGGTTAACTTGTCATTTTACATAATCCTTGATAATCATAGGTCTTGACCGCTTTTGACCAACTGGTTTAGACTAAAAAAAAAAGGTTTAATTTGACACTTTAAATCTTCTGGATTGGATAGGATTTGTTTATAGATGGTATGGTATGGGAAGCCAGTTTGGTAACATTTAGGGTTGTTTGGATCTATGGGTAAATCAGGCTATTGGATTATGAGTGTTGTCATTGTTTGATTTAGACTCAATATAGCCTAAGAAACTCAGCTGCACCTTAATCAATGAGTTTAGCATGGTAGATAGTCAATTTGACACTCTTGACCTCTCATTATGAGAATTTTGAGATTGGTAGAACCTAGAATCCACACATATATATAAGTTAAAAATCTTTCTAAATAATGGCGTAGTATTTCCCTTTCCGTTCTTTGTTTCGCTGCATAACACGTGTACTTTGAATATTGAGGGCAATATTCATTTCTAAGTGTGGGAGAATTCAGCAATTTTATCATATAATTATACCATTCCCGTTTTGGCCAAATTTTTTGGAGTAGTGTTTTGCACTTTCTCATTTGGTTATCAAATCAGCTTGTCTAATAGACTAAAGGATTGGCTAATCCAGGAGCAAACGGCTTTTGGTAAAGATTTCTCAAATCCGTTTGTATGGCTTGCAATTTGCCCAAAATTGTATGGTATTCAACTCACCATATCCTAAAAAGTGAAGAGTTGGCTAGCCTTAAGATTATGGCTTGTGTAAAGGCAAAGGAAAAACCATAATTGGTAATCACTCACCAAAGATAATATATAATTTATCTAAGAGTTGGCTAGTCCGTATGGAAGACGCTTCGCGGTAAAGACAAATCAAATCCGTTGGAAGTCGTGGTTTGCTCAAAATCACATGGTTATGGTGTATGGTTCTTACTTAACTGAAACATTTGGCTACTCCGTAATAATGGCTTTTGGTGAGATTAAAATCCATTAAAGTTTTCTCAAATCATTGCTAGGGACTAGCAATATCTTAGTGTGGGGGATTGATGAGTGTGTAAATACTCATCATTTTTATACCTTTTAAACTGCAAAATCATCTGAAAACACTCAGAAACACATCAAAATGATCAAAATATCACAAACAAGTGTTTTATGTGTTTTAAATGCAAAAATATCAAAACCAGATGAAAAACATACCAAATTTGCAAAAATTGCAGTTTTAGTCCCCCAAGTTTCAAAAGTTGTCAAAAATAGTCCCTGAGTCAAAATTTCAAAAGAAAAGTCACCAAAGGTCCTTTTAAAATCAAAAGTTGTCAAATTTAGTCCTTTGGTGAAAAATATGAAAAGTTTGAGAAAATTACAAAATTGGTCCTTCAAGTTTAAAATTTGGCAGAAATGGCCTTTGGAAAATGGCAAATTGGCAAGTTTGGTCCTGTAGCTTCTCGAGTTGTCACTTTGGTCCCTTGAAACAAGTTTGATGAATTGGCAGCTTGGGCCCCTCAAGTTTCAGGATTTACACATTAAGTCTTTGAAATTTAAAACCTTAAAACTAATTTTGGACCACTTTCCAATTCGCCCCTCATTTAGACTTTTGAACCCTCCATTTAATATACCCCTGTCGGTCAAATAAGTCAAACAGACCCCTTTTGGCGCCATCTCCACCTCCCCCCCAGAGCACGCAACACCCAACCAACACACAACCTCCTCACTTATCTCTTCTCTGTCCCCCTCCAAACACAACCTTCCAAGAATCATTAACTTATCACCTTATCTCACTCAATCTCACACAACAGGTTAAACACCTCATTCCCGCCAAAATTGACAATTTGGCTAAATGTCACAAAAGTCATCCAATGGGTCGGAAGATGGTGGGATTATCTGAGGAGAGAGAAGCGGGCTTTGTATAAAAAGGAAAGTGAAGCAAGAAACAAGTGTAGCTAGTTTTTATTTTCTTTCCTTTAATGTCGTTTTTTTTAAAATGTTTTAGTTTAAGTTAATTGTTGTAATTTCAAGTTAAATTATATTAATGTAAGTTGTTATAGTGTATTAAGAACCTTTTCAAGTGTTAATTCGGTTGTATTAAAGTTTCATGTTTAAAGTTAATATTTGCAATTTTTCAGTCTCAAATTATATGGTCCAAAGTGTTAGTGGTTTATTCATAAGCTAATATAAGCTCACTTAAACGTATTTTAGCTTTTGATAAGCTTTTAAATCAGTTTCAAGCTTATTTGATTAATGGTCAACTAAAGTCGACAAAGAGGTGAGAATGGGTCAAACAGGAATGGAAGTTGCTTTGGGGTGATCTTGAGGTTGGAATGGGTTTGAAACAGAATAGTTTAGGTTGGTCTTTGGGTTTTGTTTTGGCTCGCAACATAGCTGGACCTCATGTGAGCAATTTGCTAATTTCCATTTCTGTCCATTTTTGCATATTGTGGTTATCTGTTTATCTTTGATCATTGCTAGCTTAAACGGTTTTACCTAGTTGTCATTAAGTCATTTAGACTCATTTTGATTGACTGCACAAGTTGGATCATGGGTTATATTATTTAATTTGCAAATTAGTAATTTTAAGGAGTGTTTGGTTCATTATCTGTAATTGAGTTATAGGTTGATGCAAGGTTAGGTCTCTTGGTTCAAGCTTATAACCATTTCTAACTCAGTTGTGTCTTAAACTTGTGCCTACACCAGCTAAAAAGTCAATCCAAGCATTAACTGTCTATTGCTGGTTAGTACTTTAGCAAATCAAAATCTCATTTTGTGTTTAAATTACTTAGGGAAAGGTTGAATTAGCTTTGTTTCATCATTTCACATCAATTTCAGCACTTAAATCCAGATCAAACTTCACTTAAGTCAACTTTTCAGTTTTGCATAAAAGTCAAAAATTCCAAAAAACTCAGTTTTGGCTCAAATGAGAGGAATTTTCTGGATTTATTTCTAACCAAAATCAGTAAAATTGGGATATGTCCTAGTTCAGTTGATCTAGTTTCTAAAAATGATTTTTGTGTAATTTTTTCTAGTTCCTATAAGCTCTGAATAAGCTCTCTTTTAAGTGATTTGCTCTGTCTCGACTAATCTGAGTGTGAATTCAGTAACTTGCAACTACCTACAAGCTTCAAATAAGCTCATTAGAAGCTGATTTTTGGTCCATATGTAATATGCTAGGTAATCTTTAGGTCTCAATAGCTGTTTTTCCTTTCAGCTTATTGGTTTAGCTTGTGCATTAGCTCAAACTTGGTACCCCAGTCACTGTTTTTTGCCATAAGCTCTTTACATCTAATCTGATCAAGCTTGCAATCCTATGGTTAGAACCTGTTGATTCTTGTTGCATTTGATCATTTTTAGCTCTTTGTAGCTTCCTTTTCAGTTTGGTAGCTTTTGGACTCCTTTTGGCTTATTAAGTGCTTATTTCAATAAGCACTTTCACTCTCGATTCAGTTTTCCACACATGTCCCTCTTTTTCTAATTTTCCTAGTTTCCTAATATAATTTTAGAGTTTTCCTTAAATTTTCAGATTTTTCTAAGTTGTTTTGCTATTTTTCTGAATTTAAATTAGTTTTTAATCCTTTTTAATTAGCTTTAAATACAAATAATTAAAAAAGTCTCAAAAATGATTTTTCATTTTTCTTAAGTTTAGATAAATGTAAAAAGCTTAAAAAGTATTTTTTCCTATTTTTCTCCTTTTATTTGGTATTTTTAATAATTTAAATTAGTTTAAATAGTTTTAAAATTAATAATAAATACATAAAAAATATCTTTTCAGTTTTAAAATTAGTTTTATAATATTTTAGATTTTCCTAAGTCTTAATTTTATTTTTCTAGCCTTATTTCCTATTTTCTTTTTATTTTTAGAGTATTATTAAATAGTTTAAAATAGTTTTTTATTTAATAATAATTAATTAAATAGTTGTAAAAATAATTTTCTTTTTCTATAAATTTTCTTTTATCATTAGGATTGTAAAAATGTATTTTTTATATTTTTAGGACTTTTATTTCTTAGATTTCACTTTTTTTTATTTTGTGCGTTCGTATTTTTTATTTAAAGCGTAGTTTTAGGTTTTAAATGTTCATCACTTTAAATATAGTGATAGCGTTTATTTAATATCTTTTATCTTTTTAATTTTCTTATTTTGTATTTAAGTTGCTTTGATTTATAACCTTTTTCAGTAGTGTAATTATCCATCCAATTCCTTACTGATCACTATCATTAGTGATCATTCTACCGTCTGATCAAGTGTTGTACACACCATTGAGTCTCCGTGGGACATAACGACCCGGGAATCCCTTATTCGATCTTCATTGATTTAGTGCTTAAAGCTGTTTTAAGGAGTGCATTACATTTTGTCATTCACAAGTGACGGTTGTGTGATAGACTTGGCCGGTTTTCTTGTGAGATCAAATTTGGGATTTGCCGGGAGGCTTTAGCGTGTGTTTAGCCCTTTTGCACCCATTCTTGCACATACCCCATCCTTTGTAAAAGTTTTTGTAATGTTTTCCAAAAACACCAAAAATATTCCTCTTTACCCTCTCACATATTTGATTCTTCATTTCTTACCCTCTAAAACCATTTGATTCTTTCTATGTCTTTCATTTCTTGTCCCATTTCTGACTCTTCCATTTCTTCTCTCACTCCTGATGAGGAAGATGACAAATTTTGGAAGAAGGTCGATGATTTTCTTAGTGATGAGTCGATTCCAACGAGGTGACAATACTTACTTTGATTCGGAGGGAGACATCCTCTTTCTTGAAAATCTATTGATTGAAGAATCGTTTCCAGCTCTCCCTCCCGGAAATTTTGTTACCAATCACCATACAAGCTTCAAATTTAAGCTTAAAAATGTCAAAAATGGTGATTTGCTTCTTCGATGAGGAATGGACATGCATTGTGATGCACATATTTATTCCATTCTTCACAAATGGTGTGGTTGCTCTTTCCCTTTCTCCTTTGGGAATGAGGACACTATTTTTGATCCGGCATTTTCATTTCTCATTTTGGAGGGGTTCTCTCTATATCTCATCGGTGTGGAACTTTCACGTGCTTCAAATGTTTATTCAAACATCTTTAATGAAAGTCCGATGGAGATAGTTTCTTCCACTTTGCTTCCCCATGAACCAATTAATGCGGGGTCGAGTCAAGCTAGCGACTTCGGTAACCAACATTAGCACACACCATATGGGTTTTCACCCATATTTCTGTCTTCTTTCTATCTTTCTACCACCCTAGTGTGGGGGTTTGCCCACATGTTATATATATATATATATTATTAAAAAAAAAATTGGATGGTTTTGTCTTGGAACTCAATTGTGCTTTGAAAACTGTGTTAACAGTCATTTTACATAATCCTTGATAATCATAGGTCTTGACTGTTTGACCACTGGTTTAGACTAAAAAAGGTTTAATTTGACACTTTAAATCTTCTGGATTGGATAGGATTTGTTTATGCAGTGGTATGGTATGGGAAGCTCAGTTTGGTAACATTTAAGGGTTGTTTGGATCTATGGGTAAATCGAGCTATTATTTATTATAGTGTTGTCATTGTTTGATTTAGACTCAATATAGCCTAAGAAACTCAGCTACGCTTAATCAATGAGTTTAGCATGGTAGATAGTCAATTTGACACTATTTGTCTCATTATGAGAATTTTGAGATTGGTAGAACCTAGAATCCTGCATATATATATCTGGTTAAAAATCTTTCTAAATAATGGCGTAGTATTTCCCTTTCCGTTCTTTGTTTCGGCATAACCTTGGGGTATTGAATATTGAGGGAATATTCATTTCTAAGTGTGGGGGGGAATTCTCACGAATTTTATCATATAATTATACCAATTCCCCCGTTTTTGGCCAAAATTTTTTTTTTTGGAGTAAGTGTTTTGCACTTTCTCATTTGGTTATCAGTCCGCCTTGTCTAATAGACTAAAGGATTGGCTAATCCAGGAGCAAACGGCTCTTGGTAAAGATTTCTCAAATCCGTTTGTATGGCTTGCAATTTGCCCAAAATTGTATGGTATTCAACTCACCATATCCTAAAAAGTGAAGAGTTGGCTAGCCCGCAAGATTATGGCTTGTGGTAAAGGCAGTGGAAAAACCATAATTGGTAATCAGCTCACCAAAGATAATATTGATAATTTATCTAAGAGTTGGCTAGTCGAGAAGGGTACGGCTTCTGGTAAAGACAAATCAAATCCGTTGGAAGTGGTGGTTTGCTCAAAATCACATGGTTATCGGTGTACCATGGTTCTTACTTGAACTGAAACATTTGGCTACTCCAGAAGTAATGGCTTTTGGTAAAGAGATTAAAATCCATTATGTTTTCTCAAATCATTGCTAGGGACTAGCAATATCTTAGTGTGGGGGATTGATGAGTGTGTAAATACTCATCATTTTTATACCTTTTAAACTGCAAAATCATCTGAAAACACTCAGAAACACATCAAAATGATCAAAATATCACAAACAAGTGTTTTATGTGTTTTAAATGCAAAAATATCAAAATCAGATGAAAAACATACCAAATTTGCAAAAATTGCAGTTTTAGTCCCCTAAGTTTCAAAAGTTGTCAAAAATAGTCCCTGAGTCAAAATTTCAAAAGAAAAGTCACCAAAGGTCCTTTTAAAATCAAAAGTTGTCAAATTTAGTCCTTTGGTGAAAAATATGAAAAGTTTGAGAAAATTACAAAATTGGTCCTTCAAGTTTAAAATTTGGCAGAAATGGCCTTTGGAAAATGGCAAATTGGCAAGTTTGGTCCCTGTACTTTCTGAGAGTGTCACTTTTGGTCCCTTGAAACAAGTTTGATGAATTGGCAGCTTGGGCCCCTCAAGTTTCAGGATTTACACATTAAGTCTTTGAAATTTAAAACCTTAAAACTAATTTTGGACCCTTTCCAATTCGGCCCCTGTCATTTAGACTTTTGAACCCTCCCATTTTAATATTACCTGCAGTGGTCAAATAAGTCAAACAGCACCCCTTTTGGCCTATCTCCACCCTCTCCCCACTTGAGCTGCAACACCCAACCAACACACACACCTCCTCACTTATCTCTTCTCTTGTCCCCCCTCCAAACACAACCTTCCAAGAATCATTAACTTATCACCTTATCTCACTCAATCTCACACAACAGGTTAAACACCTCATTCCCGCCAAAATTGACAATTTGGCTAAATGTCACAAAAGTCATCCAATGGGTCAGAAAGATGGTGGGATTATCTCGGAGAGAGAGGAAAGCAGCTTTGGTATAAAAAGGAAGAGTGAAGCAAGAAACAAGTGTTAGCTAGTTTTTATTTTCTTTCCTTTAATGTCGTTTTTTTTAAAATGTTTTAGTTTAAGTTAATTGTTGTAATTTCAAGTTAAATTATATTAATGTAAGTTGTTATAGTGTATTAAGAACCTTTTCAAGTGTTAATTCGGTTATTAAAGTTTCATGTTTAAAGTTAACTGTTGCAATTTTTCAGTCTCAAATTATATGGTCCAAAGTGTTAGTGGTTTATTCATAAGCTAATATAAGCTCACTTAAACGTATTTTAGCTTTTGATAAGCTTTTAAATCAGTTTCAAGCTTATTTGATTAATGGTCAACTAAAGTCGACAAAGAGGTGAGAATGGGTCAAACAGGAATGGAAGTTGCTTTGGGGTGATGCTGAGGTTGGAATGGGTTTGAAACAGAATAGTTTAGGTTGGTCTTTGGGTTTTGTTTTGGCCTAACATATTTGGACCTCATGTGAGCAATTTGCTAATTCCATTTCATCCCATTTTGCATATTGTGGTTATCTGTTTATCTTTGATCATTGCTAGCTTAAACAGGTTTACCTAGTTGTCATTAAGTCATTTAGACTCATTTTGATTGACTGCACAAGTTGGATCATGGGTTATATTATTTAATTTGCAAATTAGTAATTTTAAGGGAGTGTTTGGTTCATTATCATGGCGAGTTATAGGTTGATGCAAGGTTAGGTCTCTGTTGGTTCAAGCTTGTATAACCATTTCTAACTTGGTTGTGTCTTAAACTTGTGCCTACACCTACTAAAAAGTCAATCAAGCATTAACACGTCTATTATACTGTTAGTACTTTAGCAAATCAAAATCTCATTTTGTGTTTAAATTACTTAGGGAAAGGTTGAATTAGCTTTGTTTCATCATTTCACATCAATTTCAGCACTTAAATCCAGATCAAACTTCACTTAAGTCAACTTTTCAGTTTTGCATAAAAGTCAAAAATTCCAAAAAACTCAGTTTTGGCTCAAATGAGAGGAATTTTCATGGATTTATTTCTTAACCAAAATCAGTAAAATTGGGATATGTCCTAGTTCAGTTGATCTAGTTTCTAAAAATGATTTTTGTGTAATTTTTTCTAGTTCTATAAGCTCTAATAAGCTCTCTTTTAAAGTTGATTTGCTCTGTCTCACACTCATTAATGCAGTGTGAATTCAGGCAACTTGCAGCCTGTGTACAAGCTTCAAATAAGCTCATTAGAAGCTGATTTTTGGTCCATATGTAATATGCTAGGTAATCTTTAGGTCTCAATAGCTGTTTTTCCTTTCAGCTTATTGGTTTAGCTTGTGCATTAGCTCAAACTTGGTACCCCAGTCACTGTTTTTTGCCATAAGCTCTTTACATCTAATCTGATCAAGCTTGCAATCCTATGGTTAGAACCTGTTGATTCTTGTTGCATTTGATCATTTTTAGCTCTTTGTAGCTTCCTTTTCAGTTTGGTAGCTTTTGGACTCCTTTTGGCTTATTAAGTGCTTATTTCAATAAGCACTTTCACCTCAGTTTCAGTTTTCTCCACACATGTCCC
Source organism: Chrysanthemum makinoi (assembly GCA_910596185.1). Lineage (NCBI taxonomy): Eukaryota > Viridiplantae > Streptophyta > Magnoliopsida > Asterales > Asteraceae > Chrysanthemum > Chrysanthemum makinoi. Next base: position 5,252,560 of record OU343219.1, read on the forward strand.
TCTTTTTCTAATTTTCCTAGTTTCCTAATATAATTTTAGAGTTTTCCTTAAATTTTCAGATTTTTCTAAGTTGTTTTGCTATTTTTCTGAATTTAAATTAGTTTTTAATCCTTTTTAATTAGCTTTAAATACAAATAATTAAGAAAAGTCTCAAAAAAATGATTTTTCATTTTTCTTAAGTTTAGATAAATGTAAAAAGCTTAAAAAGTATTTTTCCCTATTTTTCTCCTTTTATTTGGTATTTTTAATAATTTAAATTAGTTTTAAATAGTTTTAAATTAATAATAAATACATAAAAAGTCAAAAAAAAATATCTTTTCAGTTTTAAAATTAGTTTTATAATATTTTAGATTTTCCTAAGTCTTAATTTTATTTTTCTAGCCTTATTTCCTATTTTCTTTTATTTTAGAGTATTATTAAATAGTTTAAAATAGTTTTTATTTAATAATAATTAATTAAATAGTTGTAAAAATAATTTTCTTTTTCTATAAATTTTCTTTTATCATTAGGATTGTAAAATGTATTTTCATATTTTTAGGTCTTTTATTTCTTAGATTTCACTTTTTATTTTGTACGTTTACGTATTTTTATTTTAAACGTAAGTTTTAGGTTTTAAACGTTCATCACTTTAAATATAGTGATAGCGTTTATTTAATATCTTTTATCTTTTTAATTTTCTTATTTTGTATTTAAGTTGCTTTGATTTATAACCTTTTTCAGTAGTGTAATTATCCATCCAATTCCTTACTGATCACTATCATTAGTGATCATTCTACCGTCTGATCAAGTGTTGTACACACCATTGAGTCTCCGTGGGACATAACGACCCGGGAATCCCCTGTATTCTTCTTGATTTAGATTGCTTAAGTTGTTTTAAAGTCATTCTTCTTTGGTCATTCACAAGTGACCAGTTTGTGTGATTAGACTTGACGGTTTTGCGCAGATCAATAAACCTTAAAAGTGAAAAATTAGAGTAATACTTAATGAAAACATTTAATAAAAACACCTTGTAGACATGTTTATAAACACTTAATTTTTTTTTAAATTTTTTTGGAAGAAAAATATTAATAAAATCACAAAAGATAAAGAATTGACGATGAGTTTTGTTTTATTGTTGTGAATTTTAAAGAGAAACTTGAGAAAAATTAAAAAAAAAACCTACCTCGAATTGAATTGAAGTTATTAGATCTCAAGTTAAGAAAATTAAATATTGTATTTATGTAATTATATCATGAATTGAAGTATTTTAATCTTGAAATGAAGTTTTATATCAATCAAAATGAAGAAAGTAAGGTGTAATTGTTTAGGAATAGGAAGGGGGGGGTGGGGGTTAAAAGAGGGTGTTTAACTTTGTAGGCTTTTTAAAAATAAAAAATGTACTCACCGCCTTCTACGGTTACTTGGTATTTTTGATTTTGGAAAATGAAAACTTAAAAAAAAAAAAAAAAAGAAAAAAAGAGAGAGAAAAAGCGTTTTTGAGACACTCGTGCAAAAGAGTGTATAATGTGATAACATTTCATAAAATTTCTCTATAAAATTTATTGACAATCCAATTGTATTCCTTTTAAGGTACGGAACACATTATCATTCCTTCTATTCCGCTCCTATATCAAAATGAAGAAACTAATTCATAATTGTTGAAGAAAAGAGAGGAAAAAAAAGGAAAAAAGTTATACACATACACTTTTTAGACTTTTTAAGGGTGTTCTTTTAGTGTAAAAGGTGTGTGAGACGGAAAATATGGAGAAAAAAGTGGTCTTGCAGGTAAAGTGACACCACTTGTCATGAGAAAAGAGAGAAGGAAAAAAAGTTCCTGAGCCACGTTTTAAGCCTCAAACGAAAAGTAAGAGAGAGGGGTGCTTGGATGAGACAAAAATTTTTGTGTTTGGATGGGAGATAATTTGTTTTATTAGTTGTTGTGTGTGAGTATGTGTGTATTTGATATATTTTTAAAGAGATTTTCTAATATGTGCCACCATGGCATTTGTTTAGAAGCATTAAATGAACTAAATTGTTCCCTAAAATAAATATATTTCTAAATAATACAAAGTTAATCATGGTAATTAGAAGAGGTTTAGGAAATTATTAATGCAAACTAACATTTAAACATGGTAATTTAAGTTTATTAATTGTGTTTAAAAAATGCCATGGTGGCGCAAGTTAGAAAAAAACAATTTTTAATAATAAAAAGTATTAAAAGGGTAATTGTTGAAGGAAAATTGAAGAAAAATGTTTTCGGGGAGTTTGTTTCGACTTATATAGCCGGTTTATAACTTATTTAATTTTGTGCTTATGTTTTATAAGTTGACTTTTTATGGCTTATTTTGACACGTTTGATTTATATAAGTTTATTATAACATAAGAAACTCACGTGATCGAAAAGATTCAAAATAAGAAAAAAAAAAAAAAAAAAAAAAAAGTGTGCTTATGGCCCATAAAAAGAGCTTATCAAACCCAAAATCAAATAAGCCATATGCTTGCTTAAGTCCTTGGAGTGAAAAACCCTCCACCACAGATGTGATTATGATGGTGGGCATGAAACCAAGCAACCAAGAAAACAAACGGCACCTTAATGTTACCTCACCATCTTTCTGATTCTCTTCTTTCCTTCCTTGGGTATCTTCTTTTTTTACTTTGTAAATTTATTTTATGAATTTCTGTTAACTTAAGCTCTTTGGTTTAATGATACGTTTATCTGTCTGAATATACCAATTGGTTTAATTCATTTCACTAGATTCTCATTTTACTACATAAAAATGTCATTTTATCACACTAAGTGTAAAATTGGTTATATAAATAAGTTGTGAACAAATTTAAAAATACAAAAAAGTTTTCACATCTATATGTGTTTTAAAAAAAAGTTCACACCTTTAAATGTGAAGAAATCTAAAGGTCTATACTCTTGCTACAAGTATTGTATATATTTATAACAATTCCGCAATTCTACCACAGAGGAAAAGTGTAGAGAATTTGGGTGTTACAAATATAGTACACACTTGAAAATGTGAACAAATTCTAAATTTATTTACACTTAAAAGTGTGAACTTTTTCTTAAAACACATATAAGTGTGACAACTTTTTGGTTTTTTAAAATTTGTTCACACTTATTTATGTAACCAATTTTTACACATTCATAAGTGTTAAAAATCTTCAAAATATTCTACACACTTTTTAAAAGTGTGGTAAAATGATATTTTTTTTTTGTAGTGAATTTGGTTCACGGTTTTGTATGTAAACTTGGTTATGATACTGATAATGTGAGAGCGGGTACGGCTATTATTGATATGTACTGTAAATGATTAGTGCTAAAAGTTTCTGACATTAATATTTGCGTAAAAACCGACAATAAGGTATTTTGCGGGTTACTAAAAAGAAAATGAGGAAGGTGATTGATCCAAGAAAGAAAGAAAGAAAATAAACACGTGTAAAATCAAAGTGATTTGGCCTCTACTACTACACATTAAAACCACTTTCTCCAACAAATTCTTTCTTCACCCCCAAAATCTCAGAAATAATAATAATAATACTTCGATATGGGACAAACTATTAATGCCAAGGCTTATCGTTGTGTACTGTGCTATCGGTTGGGTGTTCCTCTTTCATTGCTCGCGATCTTTGCTTAGTCTGCTCTGTTAAATTGTTCTAGGTTTTTCCCTGGAGATATTTATGGGGATCACGCTGTTTCATGTGCGGGGTATTGTTGGCATTAAACATCGGCATAACCTTGTGCGTGATGTTCTTGTTGATATATGCTCTCGTCCGAATTTCGCTCGTAAGGAGGTGGATATTGGGCTTTATGGAGATGGGGATGGGATCCTTCATAAATTTGATATATTACTCTACTCTTGGGATAATGTATGTGTTGATCTTACTGGTTCGTCGCCCTTGACGCAATCTGGGATGACTAATTTTATGCCCGGCGTCGGTGATCTTGCGATGCGTAAATAACGTAATGTGTCAAGTACGATGTGAAATGTGCGGATATTGGATATGGGTTTCTCCCATTTTCTTTTTCTTCTTTTGGCGAACTTGAGAATGATGCAGTAACCTTACTAAAGCGCATTCAACGATTCTCTATGACCCAAGACATTGGAGCGTCATTATGCGATTCATATTTTTAATAGGATTGGTTTTGCTATGCTATTGGCGCTAGAGTTGGTTTCTCGGCTTCCCACTAATTTTTTGTAAAAAAAAAATAAATAATAATAATAATAATAATGAATCAAGAATCAGTCACCACCAGCGGCACCAAACGCATCCTTTCCAAAAAAAAAACCCCAATGTACTTCAACTTTAACATGCACTTCCACTTTTTAACCCACAGCATTTTTTTTTTTTTTTTACATTATTCATCACTTTATTACTGGTTTTTTGTATTTAAATAATATGTTTTCTTGTGTTGTTGTTTACCCAATTCAAGACGTCAGTTATTGTTTCAATTAAGGGTCTTATGTTTTATATTTTGTTAGAATTATAATCAGTGATTGTGATCATGCAATGTATATATAATTCTTTACTTTTACACTATTTATTTGTTTGATCACTGAATAAAAATTGATCATTTGCTAGGGTTTATTTTGGGTAAACTTGTCTCTTCATTTTTGCTGGAACCGGAATTTTTATGGTTTTAGGGCTTGATCGAAATCGCAGCAATGGAGATTTTATTAGGAAAACATAGACAAGAGAGTAAGTAATGATTTTTTTTTACATTTATGGTAGGAAATGAACTAGTCGCTCGAAAGTTGATATTAGCTTGTATGTTGACTATCAGTTATGATATAATGAATGTTCCAAATTCCGTTCTATCTGGATGTGTGTTGGACTAACTGGCTGCTCACCTAAGCGGGATTGGAGTCAGATACGTGTTTGTTACATATTTGAAGTATATAATTATTTATAGAGTTTGTCAAAAAATGACAACTGAATGGTGAATCATTTGCTTTTCTAAATGTCTAGTTGTATATTGATCCAATTATCCAACTACACGCAGTGGTATAGAAAACAATGAAAAACAGGGTTATAGAAAAGAATCCAGGTGTCAGTTCAATTGAAATCGATGGAATTGTTTATCAGTTTGTGGCTGGTGATCAATCTCACGAAGTCTGACCATATTTACAAAATGCTAGACAACCTATCTCATGAACTAATGATCTCCGGGTATCTTCCGGAAGTTAATGTGAGGGAACAATACGATTGAACAACAAGACTTGTATGCAGCTGTAGCAGCCAGGTACATATTTTTTTAACATGGATCTCATTACATCAGATGGCATCAATAACAACATCTTTAATATCATTTTATTTATGTAGCATGATTCCCTTTCAAGAAAATGTTTTTGTTCTCAACTTCTCATTCCATTCTTTGAGCTGCCTCTTTCTAGTTTCTCAAATGGGTGTTGTCGAAATTGACAAGAAAACTCAACTTAGCTTTGTAAGGAAATCTCACAAAAAATAGAGGAGAGTTAAAGATGGAAGCATTTGTAGACATAATCTTACCTCAGAGCTATACGCAAAATATTTACCTAATTAACTAACCTCGGTTCTTTCAAGGGAATTCGTTGTAGTAATTTATAATACGTTAGCAGACCTGCAGCAACACTTTTAGATGTAGCATATGTGACTTGTTTATGCTCCTTAGCGCCTATGCAAGAATTGGACACATTTAGCATGTCCACAAGTCCCTCATAATTAAAAAATTGACAATGTTTATACTATTTTATTTTTTATTTTTATTTTAATTATTAATACATCAAAAAGAAAGTACCAACTACATATTGGAAATATAATATAAATTTGGTACTTAAACTTTTTTGTCCAAACTAATTTGATAACAGTCAATTTTCTTCTATGTTTTTCTTTAAAAATTAACTATCTTTTTCTTTCTATCATTAACACATGCCAAAAAGAAAGTACCAGCTACGGATAGTATATTTTAAAATTTGGTTCATCTAAACTTTTTGTGTCCATACGAGTTTGATTTTGTTGTTGGGCTTTAGACCGTTGGATAACGGTCAATTTTCTTCTAAATTCAAAACAAATAGCGTTTAAATTTAATACATGTTACAGAGGTAACCGTTGGGTAACGGTCATATACCTCTCTATGAAATGATATTCCTTGTTCACCTATACACGTAGGCACTCCCTGAATTGAGTTTACATTATAGCATTGATGACCGTTATCCAACGGTCATTTAAACTATTATCTTTCTATAAATTGAAAATAGTTCTGAAACACAATTACACACATTCTTAATCCCTATATATATTTTCCAATTCTACTTTTGTCACATTTTTCATTCTTCTAGCGTGTCTACCTCCCAACTAACGTGCATTACTTTTGTAATTCATTATGTTTTTATGTCCTTATGACCATCATAAGGCTGCTACAGATATAATTGGATGGAGGAACGTTGCAGCGAAAAATGTCCATCCACTATTGGCTCAGAATGTCTCTAAAGAAATAGGTGTGAAGAAACATTCTCCCTTTGCTTATTTTAAACTTTTCACATATATATCTTTCTATATTCATCTTATATATTGTGAGTAAAACTTGGTTTATCATCAGGATTTCATTCGCCCAAAGTCAAACATGGTGCGGGGAAATCAAACCATATACCGAGTGCATCATGTATGATGGTCGGTGGTCTAGCAGGAGATTTATCCTATGTGACCTGCAAGGTTTGTTTTGTTATTTAGTAGTATAATATTGTAATTTTATAGTGATATGGTTACTGACTGCTTCTCTTTCTTTGTAGGAGCCGCTCCGTGAAAAGATGTCAACTCATGTAAGGAACTCTGAGCAAGGTTTGGTTGCAAGTGAATTACTCGAATTTGCCATGCAACATATCATTGTCGAAAACCTTGTATTAGGCCGTGAATCAATTGAAAAGGCAGCAATAGATAAGGTTTGATCTAAATAACATCGAATACTCGCAAACACATCAAGTTTTTTTAACCATTAAATATTCAACGGTTGATTTGTGTCTTTGTTGGTATTGTGTTATATGCAGGGGCAAATAATGGATAATTGCACCGAAATGTATTTAACTTGCCACTCCATGCACCAACACCACAACAATACCGCCGCCGTTGCACCTTCTTCCCTCTTCAACAACTCCATAAGTCAAAACTAACCTCCTTGACGCCTAATTCCCAATACCCTGATTTCTCCATCTTATCTGCTAAATTTGTCACTTCCTTTAAACGACTTCAGGTAAATCTCTCTGAATCTTCATCCTCTTTGGGGGTTGGCTAAAATCAAAATCCTCTTCTTGGGCTTGTCTTGTAAATTCTGAAATGCATGTAGGGCAATACCAACTCTTTTTTGGAACCCTTGGAAGTGGAGGCTATAAACAGTATGTTTGATACTCTGAATTATATCTATCACACAAAAGCAAGACATGGTCATTTTCTTCTTTTCCAGATACTTTGCAGATCCTCCCTCCCATGGAATCGTTGATTATTGTTAAAATTTGGGGTAATAATCTATGGCAAACATATCATTCTATCAGTTCCTAATGGCTTTCAAGTTATGTTCATTCTGAGAGATTCTACAGAGGTTAATCATGGACAAAGAATAAAAGGTTTAAAGTTCCAAGAAGTTGGTTTCAAGCTTTCTTCATTTCTCTTGATGAGTCATTTATAGCCGTTAGAGGGGTCTTAGTGTAACCTAATCTACTATTTAATAAGTCCCTTATTCTAGGGTTACATACACTTGAGTGTGTAGTATTTTGTATCACTCTCTTCTTTTCTTCGATCATTTCAGCGATCTTGTCTTGTCTTTACATTTACATGATTATTGTCTCATTGACATTAATCTAATCTTGTAGCATTTGGATACTATCAAAATATAATCTAAGCTAACTATTGCGCTAGATCTGAATAAAGATTATATTGCTCATCATTGTGTTGCCTATACTTTCGTACATGGTATCGAGGCGCAGGTGCTCATTGATTCTCTATGGCAACAAAGGTTTGGTTTGGGGTTATCGCTATTGGCGTAATCACTGGTTATCTTTTGTTTACAATTTACCCTAGACTAAGTGAATCTAGGGTGATTGTGATTTGTTCTTCATTTGCATATTTCTCTGTAAGTCTAAGTCTTATCTTCTCTTTAAACATACTGATACTTAAGTCTTTGTCGGTGCAAACGGGTAGACTAACATCTTGATCGCCACCTTTGAGTGGTAATGAATACCGCTTTCCGGTTTACCCTAGTCCACAGGCTTGGTGCTTGTTGTTTCTTATTGCAAAGTCTTATTTACTTGTCTATTTACTCTTATTATTATATCATGCGCTGATTCTTTATCTGTCTTATTATTTACGTCTTATTGTTTGTATTATGGCTATTGGTGATGATAATGTTGGTGGTGGTGGTTCCTCCATCGAGAAAAGCTTATCCTTTGGTGATGCTTTGTATTTACACCCCAATAATACCAATGGTACTCCCATTATTTCTATTAAACTCACTGGAACTGAAAATTATAAAATATGGAATATGGCCATGACGTTTGCCTTAAGGAACTGATCGGTGCTAAACAGTCCAGTCTAAAAGACTAAAAACTACTCAAACACTAATGCAATTAAGATCAGAGGAGTATAGGGTCTCCCCGTCGTTATGTCCCAAATGAAGCTATGCAATGGATCAATCAACGTATAGTGATCGAGGAGTTTGAATGATAAAGGGAATTGAGATTATTATGACTACAGAAATATCAAACAAATTAAAAACGCCTTAAATGCAAATTAAAGAAAATTAAAAAGATAAAACCTATTAAATAAACGCTATCACTATATTTAAAGTGATGAACGTTTAAAACCTAAAACGATACGTTTAAATTAAAAATAAGTAAACGCATAAAATAAAAAAAAAGTGAAACTAAATCAGTATTAACCTTAAAAATATGAAAATGATGTTTTTACAATCCTAATGATAAAAGAAAATATTTAGAAAAATAAAATTATTTTTAAAACTAATTATCTAATTAAAAACTATTTTAACTATTAATTAATTACCTAAAATACAAGAAAATGTGAAATAAGGCTAGAAAAATAAGATTATGAAATGGAAAAGTCTAAAATATCAAAATAGAATTTTCAAAACTATTTTTGTAATTTTCTTATTATTTTTCTATTTTTTATGAATTTTAAACTATTTAAAACTAATTAAATTACTAAAATTTACCAAATAAACTATGAAAAATCTGGAAAATTACTTTTTTACTTTTTATATTTATCTAAACCTAAGAAAATTGAAAATTTATTTTTATGAACCTTTTCTGAATTTTTTGTATTTAATGCTATTTAAAAAGTGCTAAAAACTAATAAAAATCAAGAAAAATAGTAAAACAGCTGAGAAAAATCTGAAAATTTCAGGAAAATTCTAAAATTATATTAAGAAGCTATGAAAATTAGAAAAACAGGTACTTGTGTACAAGATTATGCAACTGTTGTGAGAATGCTTATTGAAATAAGCACAAAATAAGCCAAATGATTAAGACAGGCAACCAACTGATCACAGAAGCACTAATATACCAAATTAACTAGATTGCAACTAAAAACAATAAGCTGTAACCACTGAATAGCAATTTAACACAGATTTGATGTTTGTGAGATTAAGCTAAAACAGGTTTTGGTGTCACTTTGCAATCCAAAAGTAAGCACTCAAATAAGCTACAAACCAAAATCAAACTATTGCAATCTCAACTAGACCTAAGTGGCTATTCAAATCCAAAGTACCAGACCTTAACAAGCTATTATTATGAGCTTTGTGCACAAAAAGCTGAGAAAATACTCAGCTAATGCTGAGTTTTGGAGCAGGGCAACTGAGGCTCTCTTTGAGCTTATGCCTAAGCTTATCCAAAGCACTTGAGGTAAAAACAGATATTAGGACTTAGAAACAACCTAGAGGACTACTTGTATCCCAAAAATCAGAACTTAAAACCCTTTAATGAAACCTGTGCAACTGCTGCACTTTTTGCATAAAACCAAATTTTTGACATTTTTGACTTTTTAACACAGACATGAACCTTGACTTTCTTGAGATTTGATCCAATTTTTATGACTGATTATGATCTTTTATGATGTAATGAAGCTTTAACAACCTTTGTTAATGACTTTTAAACACAAAATGATGATTTGCTCTTTTAAAAATCTCACACAGTGGACTGTTGGATTCAAAAGACAATTTTTTGACTTTTTATGATGTTGCAGACCAAACTAAGACTCAAATGAGTCTATTATGGCTAAACAAACTTGCACAAACCAAAGTTATACACTGAATAAGCCTTTAACACCTTTCAAACTATAAATCCAAACACCCCTTAATACAACTGTTTTAACACTTAAATGAGACAAACACTTTGCAGCCTTGTAACAATGATCAATTCACATTCACTTACCCTAATTACAGCTACTTAAACTGAATTGATGCTTATTATCACCACAAATACAGATTTTAGCAAAATAACTTGAAACAACTTACAAGAGGTCCAAGACCACTATGGCCTGCCACACATGAAACAAGGAACCCTAACCTATCAAATTCAACCCCAAGCTTCCATTTCAACCCATTCCAATTCCTGAATCAACCCATATCACTTCTGTACCCATTTTAGCTCCAACTTTGACTTTTGTTGACCAGTGTTTAAGAGTGAGTGAAATGTGAATGTAAGTTTATATAAAGTTTTAACAAGCTTATTTGAGCTTGTTTAAGCTTGAAAACAGACTTATAACAGTTTTACCAATGGTTTTGAGATTGAGAATTTCAACAGTACACTAAAATATGGAAATAGAACTTAAACTTGAATTGATACTGAAATTGAGTTCCAATACACTTAAATGATTAACTTGAGTACAAAATAACTTAAAATTACAAATCAGAAGCTAATTAGGACCTTTTGATATTAAAACGACATACAACTTTTAAAAAACTAAGACTCTCTTCTCTCTAGCTTCCCTCTTGGTCTTTTATAATCAAAGCTCTTTCTCTCACCTTCTGAGCAAATCCCAGCAGCAATCTTGACCATTCATTGGCTTAAACTCATCTTGGCCCTTAATTTGGTTTTGGCGCCAAATTCTGTTTTGGATATCTGGGACAGGAAAGAGGTGTAATTAATGTGGTGGGATGGTTGGTGAGGTGGGGGGAGACAAATGGTGTGGTAGAGTGGGTTGGTAGGGATGTTGGAGGAGGGGGGAGATAGCAGACACAATGGTCGGGGATGACAGGTTTAGGGGGCGGGGTGTTTTTATTTAAACATGGGTTTGGGTTGGATTCGGGTTAAAGGACCGGGTAAAGGATTTGGGCCAGGGGTTGTGTTTGGGCTTGGGTTTTATTAGGGTCCGGTTTGGTTAGTTTAGGATTAATAAAACAAGGACCATATGTGTAATATCTCAAAACCAAAGGACCAAATGTGTAAAGCCCCAATTCCCAAGGACCAAACATGTAACTTTATGAAGAGTAGTAAAAAGGTTGGTTTTGCCAACTTGAATAATCCAAGGGTTAATTTTTAACATTTTGAAATTCCCAAGGATTAATTTTGAACATTTTGGATTTTCAGGGACTAAAATGTAATTTTCTCAAAACTTTTAGATTTTTCACCAAAGGACTAAATATGACAATTTATGATTTTTAAAAGACCTTTGGTGACTTTTCTTTTGAAATTTTGGCTCAGGGACTATTTTTGACAATTTTATAAACTTGGGGGACTAAAACTGCAATTTTTGCAAATTTGATATGTTTTTCATCTGATTTTGATATTTTTGCATTTAAAACACATAAAACACTGATTTGTGATATTTTGATCATTTTGATGTGTTTCTGAGTGTTTTCAGATGATTTTGCAGTTTATTTTGTACAAAAATGATGAGTATTTACACACTCATCAATCCCCCACACTAAACTATTGCTAGTCCCTAGCAATCTTTTTGAGAAAAACTTAATGGATTTGCGTCTCTTTACCAAAAGCCATTACTTCTGGAGTAGCCAAATGTTTCAGTTCAAGCAAGAACCATGGTACACCGATAACCATCTGATTTATTGGCAAATCATAAACCATATAACGGATTTGATGTGTCTTTACCAGAAGCCGTACCCTTCTGGACTAGCCAACTCTTAGATAAATTATCAGAATTATCTTTGGTGAGCTGAATACCAATTATGGTTTTTCCACTGCCTTTACCACAAGCCATAATCTTGCGGGCTAGCCAACTCATTATCTTTTGAGGATGATGGGGAGCTGAAGAACCATACAATTTTGGGCAAATTGCAAGCCATATAAACGGATTTGAGACATCTTTACCAAGAGCCGTTTGCTCCTGGATTAGCCAATCCTTTTGTCTTACAGACAAGGCGGACTGATAACCCGATGAGAAAGTGTAGAACACTTACTCCAAAAAAAAATTTTTGGCCAAAAAACGGGGGAATTGGGCGGTATAATTACATGATAAAATTCGTGAGAATCCCCCCCACACTTAGAAATGAATATTGCCCTCAATATTCAAAGTACCGGCGGTTATGCCGAAACAAAGAACGTAAAAGGGAAATACTACGGCCATTATTTAGAAAGAAGATTTTTTTTTTTTTTTTTTTTTTTTTTTTTTTTTTTTTTTTTTGAAACATGTGGGCAACCCCCCCACACTAGGGTGGTAGAAAGAGGTAAGAAGACAGAAATATGGGTGAGAACCCATATGGCATGCTACTGTTTTTGATTCCCGAGTCGCTAGCTTGACTCGATCCCCGCATTCATTGGTTCATGGGGAAAGTTTGTAAATCTGGGACAACCATGGATGGAATGTCCTCTCCAAAATAATGCTTCACTCGATGACCATTCACTTTGAAATTAGGACCATCGGGTTGAGATAACTCAATGGTGCCATAAGGATAAACCTTAGCGATAGTAAATGGACCAGACCAACGGGACTTGAGCTTTCCCGAGAAAATCTTCAATCTTGAGTTGAAAAGAAGGACTCGATCACCAACGTTGAAAACGCGGTTCTTGATTTTTGAGTCATGGATCTTCTTTGTCTTTTGTTTATAGATCAAAGAGTTTTCGTAAGCTTGATCACGGAGTTCATTTAGTTCATTCATTTGAACTTTCCGATGATCACCCGCTGTCTGAATGTCGAAATTAGCATGCTTCAAGGCCCAGTATGCCTTGTGCTCGAGCTCAACCGGAAGATGACATGCCTTCCCGTACACCAGCTTGTATGGAGTGCACCCAATGGGTGTTTTGTAGGCTGTACGGAAGGCCCAAAGTGCGTCATCTAACTTATCCGACCAAGAGGCACGGTTTTCACCAACCGTCCTTTCCAAGATTCTTTTGATCCCCCGGTTGGAGACTTCCACTTGCCCACTTGTTTGTGGGTGATACGCAGTAGAGGTGCGAGTAGAGGTACGGTGAGTTACACCATACTTTTGCATGACTCTTGCAAATTGGTCATTGCAGAAGTGCGTACCACGATCACTGATGATGGCTCGTGGAGTTCCAAACCTAGCAAATAAGGATTTCAAGAATTTCACAACAACTCGGGCATCGTTGGTGGGTAAAGCTTTAGCTTCAACCCATTTTGACAAGTAGTCAACGGCCACGAGTATGTATTTGTTTCCGTGAGAAGAAGGAAATGGCCCCATAAAGTCAATACCCGGATGTCAAATATCTCACACACTTGAATGGCGTTTTGAGGCATTTCATTCCTTTGTGAGATATTCCCGTGACGCTGACAAGCGTCACAGGTTTTGACGAATTCATGGGCATCCTTGTAGATTGTGGGCCAATAGAATCCGGAATCAAACACCTTCTTGGCGGTGTAGTTGGGGCTATGATGTCCCCAGTAGGTCCAGAATGGCAAGCCTTGAGAATGTCAATAGCTTCCTGACCATACACACATCGCCGGATGACTTGATCCGCACAGATTTTAAACAAGTAGGGGTCGTCCCAGAAATAATGTTTCACATCTTTGAAGAATTTATTTTTCTGTTGGGACGACATCCCTTTCACCACAAAGTTACCCGCATGGTAATTTGCAAAGTCAGCAAACCATGGGGTAGAAGAATCTCCACGAAAAGAAACCATATTGAGTGTTTCGAGAGGAAAAGTTTCATTGATTTCCTTTTTCTCAAACACATTTTGATGAGGGTTCTCTAATCGGGAGAGATGATCAGCAGCCAGGTTCTCAGCTCCTTTTTTATCACGAATGATGATATCAAATTCTTGCAGGAGGAGAACCCAACGGAGCAATCTCGGCTTTGCATCTTGTTTCGCAAAGAGATATTTGAGTGCCGAGTGGTCCGTATACACCACGCATTTGGTCAATATGAGATATGGCCGAAACTTCTCAAACGCATACACCACGGCTAATAATTCTTTTTCCGTAGTGGTGTAATGAGTCTGAGCTTCAGTCATAGTTTTGCTCGCGTAGTGGATTGGCTGGAAATGTTTGGTTTTGCGTTGCCCAAGACGCACCGATTGCAAAGTCACTTGCATCGCACATGAGCTCGAAGGGTAAATCCCAGTCGGGGCAACTAGAATGGGTGCTTCCGTAAGCTTTTTCTTAAGTGTTTCAAAAGCTTTGATGCACTCAGGAGAGAAGATGAAAGGAGCATCTTTTTCGAGAAGATGGGTCATAGGCCGGGCGATTTTAGAGAAATCTTGAATAAATCTACGATAAAATCCGGCATGACCAAGGAAACTCCTAACACCTTTAACAGTGGTGGGGTGAGGCAGTTTAGCGATAACATCAACTTTGGCTCTATCTACCTCAATCCCATTCTTAGAAATCTTATGGCCGAGGACAATGCCCTCTTTGACCATAAAGTGGCTCTTCTCCCAGTTTAGACATAGATTGGTGTCTTCACACCTTTTAAGCATTTTGTCTAAGTGGGAGAGACAAGTCTGAAATGAGTCCCCAATGACCGAGAAGTCATCCATAAACACCTCCATAGTTTCCCCGATCATGTCGTGGAAAATGGCCATCATACAACGTTGGAACGTGCCAGGAGCATTGCATAAACCAAAAGGCATACGTCTGTAGGCAAACGTCCCGTATGGGCAGGTGAATGTGGTTTTCTCTTGATCCAGCGGATCAATGGGGATCTGAAAGTATCCTGAGAAACCATCAAGGAAACAATAGTACTCGTTCCCTGCTAATCTCTCAAGCATCTGGTCCATGAAGGGTAGAGGAAAATGGTCTTTTCGGGTGGCTTCGTTTAACTTTCGATAGTCAATACACACACGCCACCCCGTAACCAATCGAGTTGGAATCAACTCGTTCTCTTCATTCGTGACAACAGTAATGCCACCCTTCTTTGGAACGCAATGAATTGGGCTAACCCAAGGACTATCAGAGATCGGGTAAATCAGACCGGCATCAAGAAGTTTGAGAACCTCTTGTTTGATAACCTCGTGAATCTTAGGATTCACCCTTCTCTGACTTTGGACTGCTGGCTTGAAGTCATCCTCCATTAAGATTTTGTGGGTACAAAACTCAGGGTTGATACCCTTAATATCGGAGAGTTTCCAAGCAATTGCTTGCTTGTGCGACTTCAAGACCTTTATGAGAGCAGTTTTCTCCTCCTCAGTTAAGTCTTTAGCAATAATGACGGGTAATTTATCATCACCCTCCAAGAATGCATACTCAAGATGAGGAGGTAGGTCCTTTAGTTCAACCTCGGGAAATTCTTCAGTGGAAGATTGCACTGATTTGATTTCCTCAATTGAGATCTCTTTCGGAGGGGGTGAAGGTAATGGATCTTCATTAAGCAATTGCTCAAGATAAAGAATATCCCCCTCCGAATCATACACACCATCAATTCCAGGTGGAATTGATTCATCAGTAGCCAGAAATGCATCGATCTCTTCCAGAAGGAAGTCACCTCCCTCAAACGGAGTGAGAGAGGGGGAAGAGTCGGCAATGATAGGATGAGAAGATGTGGTGGAATTGGAATTCCCACTCACAGAATTATGAAGATAACCAAGAAACTCTTGAGAGTACTCCTCTGAAGCAATGTCAATTAAATCGACTCGATTAATTGATTCAGTATCATAATTTGAGGAGTACCTCGAAGTCTGATCGAGGTTAAAGGTAACAGCTTCATTACCCACACGGAGAGTGATCTCTTGCTCAAACACATCTATGAGGGCACGGCCCGTCCTCAGGAATCCCCGCCCAACAATGAGGGGAACTCGAGGATCAGCATCGAAATCAACGACCACAAAATCAGCTGGAAAATGGAACTTTCCTACTTTCACGAATACATCCTCGGCGATGCCAAGAGGACGCGAGATAGATCGATCTGCAAGCTCAAGAGTCATGCAGGTAGGAATGAGTTCCGGAAGAGAAAGTTGTTTCCATACTGAATACGGCATCAGATTGATGCTTGCACCAAGATCGGCAAGGGCAAAGCATTCAATCATCCCAGGAAAAACACAAGGAAGAAGAAATTTTCCGGGATCTCCTAGCTTCTCGGGAAGCTTCTTTAACAAGACAGCTGAGCAATTCTCATTCAAAGGAGTCTTAGCCATTTCAAATAGCTTTTCTTTGTTGCTCAGCATATGTTTCAGAGTAGATGCAAACTTTGGCATTAACATGATGGCATCCGCGAAGCTTATGTCAAAGTGAAGTTCTTGGAAAATCTGAAAGAATTTTTCCATCTGATGACTAGCTTTCTCGCGGAGCTTTTGCTCATGTAACCGTGAGGGATAAGGAATAGAAGATTTGGATTTCTGATTCTCAACAGGAGCTACAGGAGGTTCAAAAACAACTCCTTGATTTGGCTTGGGTTGCTGGACCACTTGAGGTTGGACTACCGAAGGTTGGACGTGTGCGTATTTCGTGGACTTGAATAATGCACCTTGTCCGTTTTTTCCTTGGTAACTTGACTAAATGCCACAGGAGGAGGAGGCATTGGAGTCGTAGGTCCATTGTGTTTTGGAGGTTCGCTTTCCACTACCTTCGGGATAGAAGAAGAAGAAGAAGAGGTAGTAGGAACAGCAGGTCCAGCATATGAAGCACCACTTCGGGTTGTGATCGCCTTTGCATCGCCCCTCGGATTAGCGATCGTATTGCTAGGTAGAGTACCTGAGCCCGAGGGTCGATCATTTAAAGACTTCTTGATCTCAGAAATCTGGCTGACCAACAACCGATTCATTTCTTCCTGGGACTTCATGAATTGTTTCAACAGCTCATCAGATGATGGTCCAGTTGGAACAATGGCTTGAGTTTGAACAGGGAAATTCTGGCCTCTATTGTTAGGATTAGGGCCTTGATTCTGAAAATTCCCTTGATTGTTTCCATGAAAATACCCAGGGTTGAAATTTCCCTGACCTGGGTTTCTATTGTAATTTCCTTGATGTTGGAAATTTTGATTCTGATTTTGAAAACCGTTGTTTTGATTGAAATGACCTTGGTTTTGAAAACCTTGGTTCGGTCTATTCTGATTCTGATTACGGTTTTGGTTTTGATTGAAACCGGGAGGTCCAGAGTAGTGGTTAGGACGGTGGTTCGGGTCTACAGGAGCACGATATTGATTGCCTCCTTGATTAGACATCCCGCCCACAGCATTGGCTTCAAAGGGGTTACCATCGGTGGCCATACAGTTATAATAAGCATGGGGGCCACCACAGGTAACACAGACTTCCACTTTCTTAACTTCAGCAGGAGGTGAAGTTTGTGGAAAAGAAACTTTCTTCTGGTTGGAAAGAACCAAAGCTTGGATAGCTTCCGTGAGTTTATCAATCTTAGCATCGGTGCTAGACTGACTCACGGGCGATGAAGAAGAAGAAGAACCAACACTGACTTGGGAAACAACCGGCTTGCTTCGTGCAGTGCGGACCTTGGACTTGTTTTCGATTATCGCCAAAGCTTCTTTGACAGTTTTGCTGAGGAAATTTCCTCCCGCGGAGGAATTGAGAGAATCTTGGTCAGATTGACTCACTCCATTGTAGAAAGTGTCGAGTTGCATCAACTCGGAGAAACCGTGGTGAGGACACTTGCGAAGCAATTCCTTGAAACGATCCCACGATTCACTGAAGGATTCATCAAACTTCTGAGTGAACTTGATGATTTCATTTTTAAGACTCGTGGTCTTGGAAGGTGGATAGAATTCATTCACAAATTTCTTCACCAGATCTTCCCATGTCTCTATAGACTGAGGGGGTTGTTTTTCAAGCCAAATCCGGGCTTGCCCCTCAAGAGAAAACGGGAACAGAAGAAGCTTAACAGCCTCAGAAGGGACATTCTTATACTTGATGGTAGATGCAATCTTGTTAAACCATCTTATATGAGCATGAGGATCATCCCGCTCAAAACCGTAGAACTGATTTGAAGTTACAAGATTCAGTAACCCGGTCTTGAGTTCAAAATTTTCAGCCACGATGGCTGGTACAACGATAGCATCTCCATACCCGTCGATGGGTGCCTGGAGAAGCTCGCACATAGGAATCTCATCCGCCATGACAACGGGAGTAGTGCGAACAGTTCGGATCTCAGATCCGACTGCTGGAGCAGAAAGTCTACGAACACGCCTTCTTGGAATCTTGACAAGCTCACGAAATGGGCTCACAGATCTAGAAGAGCGAAGTGCGCATACAAAGAGTTAACTCTAAGGAATCTCAGAGTTAAGGAGAGAAATGGAATTATGAAGACGTTTGTAAAAATGGTGGGAAGAATCTTTATGGGTTTTCTGGTTCTGAAACGTCGATATCACAACAAAATCAATTAACACAAAATCGAGGCAAAACAACAGTGAACTTAACCAATAATCCAAGATGAATGGCTTCTTTAAAAAAGGTACACCAATCACAATGGACACAAAGGCAAGTTTTATATCTTTAGTTCGGAACTTATTATGGTTACCCCCAGTTAGGTAGTGCACTTGCCTTGGTTTCATGCGGTGGTAATCTTTTAAGTTGTTAATTATTAAAGAAAACGACGATTCTTTTTGTATTTTTATTTTTGATACATATATATAAACAAAAGAGAAAATATTTTTGTGTTTTATACGTTTTTGGTTGTTTTTGGGTTTTTTTGGATTTTTTAGAAGAAAATATGGATATATATATATACAGAGATGGATGATATAAACAAAGAGTGAGGATTCAAACAACTAATCTGCTACACGGAAAATAGATCAGCACAGCTCCCCGGCAGCGGCGCCAAAAATTTGATCGGTGCTAAACAGTCCAGTCTAAAAGACTAAAAACTGCTCAAACACTAATGCAATTAAGATCAGAGGAGTATAGGGTCTCCCCGGGTCGTTATGTCCCAGCGAGCTATGCAATGGATCAATCAACGTATAGTGATCGAGGAGTTTGAATGATAAAGGGAATTGAGATTATTATGACTACAGAAATATCAAACAAATTAAAAACGCCTTAAATGCAAATTAAAGAAAATTAAAAAGATAAAACCTATTAAATAAACGCTATCACTATATTTAAAGTGATGAACGTTTAAAACCTAAAACGTACGTTTAAATTAAAAATAGCGTAAACGTACAAAATAAAAAGTGAAACTAAATCAATATTAACCTTAAAAATATGAAAATGATGTTTTTACAATCCTAATGATAAAAGAAAATATTTAGAAAAATAAAATTATTTTTAAAACTAATTATCTAATTAAAAACTATTTTTAACTAATAATTAATTACCTAAAATACAAGAAAATGTGAAATAAGGCTAGAAAAATAAGATTATGAAATGGAAAAGTCTAAAATATCAAAATAGAATTTTCAAAACTATTTTTGTAATTTTCTGATTATTTTTCTATTTATTATGAATTTTAAACTATTAAAAACTAATTAAATTACTAAAAATTACCAAATAAACTATGAAAAATCTGGAAAATTACTTTTTTTACTTTTTATATTTATCTAAACCTAAGAAAATTGAAAATTTATTTTTATGAACCTTTTTGAATTTTTGTATTTAATGCTATTTAAAAGTGCTAAAACTAATAAAAATCAAGAAAAATAGTAAAACAACTAGAGAAAAATCTGAAAATTTCAGGAAAATTCTAAAATTATATTAAGAAGCTATGAAAATTAGAAAAACAGGTACTTGTGTACAAGATTATGCAACTGTTGTGAGAATGCTTATTGAAATAAGCACAAAATAAGCCAAATGATTAAGACAGGCAACCAACTGATCACAGAAGCACTAATATACCAAATTAACTAGATTGCAACTAAAAACAATAAGCTGTAACCACTGAATAGCAATTTAACACAGATTTGATGTTTGTGAGATTAAGCTAAAACAGGTTTTGGTGTCACTTTGCAATCCAAAAGTAAGCACTCAAATAAGCTACAAACCAAAATCAAACTATTGATATCTCAACTAGACCTAAGTGGCTATTCAAATCCAAAGTACCAGACCTTAACAAGCTATTATGAGCTTTGTGCAGGCTGCACAAAAGCTGAGAAAATACTCAGCTAATGCTGAGTTTTGGAGCAGGGCAACTGAGGCTCTCTTTGAGCTTATGCCTAAGCTTATCCAAAGCACTTGAGGTAAAAACAGATATTAGGACTTAGAAACAACCTAGAGGACTACTTGTATCCCAAAAATCAGAACTTAAAACCCTTTAATGAAACCTGTGCAACTGCTGCACTTTTTGCATAAAACCAAATTTTTGACATTTTTGACTTTTTAACACAGACATGAACCTTGACTTTCTTGAGATTTGATCCAATTTTTATGACTGATTATGATCTTTTATGATGTAATGAAGCTTTAACAACCTTTGTTAATGACTTTTAAACACAAAATGATGATTTGCTCTTTTAAAAATCTCACACAGTGGACTGTTGGATTCAAAAGACAATTTTTTGACTTTTTATGATGTTGCAGACCAAACTAAGACTCAAATGAGTCTATTATGGCTAAACAAACTTGCACAAACCAAAGTTATACACTGAATAAGCCTTTAACACCTTTCAAACTATAAATCCAAACACCCCTTAATACAACTGTTTTAACACTTAAATGAGACAAACACTTTGCAGCCTTGTAACAATGATCAATTCACATTCACTTACCCTAATTACAGCTACTTAAACTGAATTGATGCTTATTATCACCACAAATACAGATTTTAGCAAAATAACTTGAAACAACTTACAAGAGGTCCAAGACCACTATGGCCTGCCACACATGAAACAAGGAACCCTAACCTATCAAATTCAACCCCAAGCTTCCATTTCAACCCATTCCAATTCCTGAATCAACCCATATCACTTCTGTACCCATTTTAGCTCCAACTTTGACTTTTGTTGACCAGTGTTTAAGAGTGAGTGAAATGTGAATGTAAGTTTATATAAAGTTTTAACAAGCTTATTTGAGCTTGTTTAAGCTTGAAAACAGACTTGCTAACAGTTTTACCAATGGTTTTGAGATTGAGAATTTCAACAGTACACTAAAATATGGAAATAGAACTTAAACTTGAATTGATACTGAAATTGAGTTCCAATACACTTAAATGATTAACTTGAGTACAAAATAACTTAAAATTACAAATCAGAAGCTAATTAGGACCTTTTGATATTAAAACGACATACAACTTTTAAAAAACTAAGACTCTCTTCTCTCTAGCTTCCCTCTTGGTCTTTTTATAATCCAAAGCTCTTTCTCTCACCTTCTGAGCAAATCCCAGCAGCAATCTTGACCATTCATTGGCTTAAACTCATCTTGGCCCTTAATTTGGTTTTGGCGCCAAATTCTGTTTGGATATCTGGACAGGAAAGAGGTGTAATTAATGTGGTGGGATGGTTGGTGAGGGGGGGGGAGACAAATGGTGTGGTAGAGTGGGTTGGTAGGGATGTTGGAGGAGGGGGGAGATAGCAGACACAATGGTCGGGGATGACAGGTTTAGGGGGCGGGGTGTTTTTATTTAAACATGGGTTTGGGTTGGATTCGGGTTAAAGGACCGGGTAAAGGATTTGGGCCAGGGGTTGTGTTTGGGTTTGGGTTTTATTAGGGTCCGGTTTGGTTAGTTTAGGATTAATAAAACAAGGACCATATGTGTAATATCTCAAAACCAAAGGACCAAATGTGTAAAGCCCCAATTCCCAAGGACCAAACATGTAACTTTATGAAGAGTAGTAAAAAGGTTGGTTTTGCCAACTTGAATAATCCAAGGGTTAATTTTTAACATTTTGAAATTCCCAAGGATTAATTTTGAACATTTTGGATTTTCAGGGACTAAAATGTAATTTTCTCAAAACTTTTAGATTTTTCACCAAAGGACTAAATATGACAATTTATGATTTTAAAAGGACCTTTGGTGACTTTTCTTTTGAAATTTGGGCTCAGGGACTATTTTTGACAATTTTATAAACTTGGGGGACTAAAACTGCAATTTTTGCAAATTTGATATGTTTTTCATCTGATTTTGATATTTTTGCATTTAAAACACATAAAACACTGATTTGTGATATTTTGATCATTTTGATGTGTTTCTGAGTGTTTTCAGATGATTTTGCAGTTTATTTTGTACAAAAATGATGAGTATTTACACACTCATCAGGAACCATAACAAGTTGGGGTTTATTGATGGTACTTGCATAAGAAATGATTCAAACCCCAATCTTGCTAATCAATGGGATACTTGTAACTCTGTTGTGGTCACTTGGATCCTCAACTCTCTCAGCCCTGAATTATTTGCTGGTGCTATTTATTCTAAAACTGCTTATGAAATGTGGAATGATCTTAAAGATACCTATGATAAAGTTGATGGTTCAGCTATTTTTAATTTGCACAAAAACATAAATTTCTCTTAGTCAAAGTGGTCCTCTCTTGCTGATTACTATAACAATCTTAACTCTTTATGGAAACAATTTGATTGTATGATTAGCTTGCCTCCCTGCACTTGTGAGGCTGCAAAACATTTTGAAAAACACAATCAGCTAATCAAGTTAATGCAATTTCTTATGGGTCTTGATGACTCCTATGTTCCCATCAGAAGCAATATTTTAACCAGAGATCCTTTACCTAATGTCAAAACTGCTTTCTCTGTTGTCTCTGGAGAAGAATCTCACAGAAATGTCTCATCTGAGAATAGCTCTGCTAAACCCAATGCTACAGCTTTTGTTGCAAAAACTTCTGATGGTGGAAAATTTTTTGATAACAAAAGAGGTTTTAACAACAAAGTTTCTGGTTTTAATAATGGTAACAACTCTAATAGCATAGGACCAAACATGAACCTCAAATGTACTAATTGCAAAAAACCTGGTCATACTGTTGATAGATGTTATGATCTTGTTGGGTATCCTGCTGGATATGTTAAAAGAAATTTTAATGGTAAACCTTTCAGCAGTAACAATGTTTCTGCTGAAACCAATTGTGTCACTGATAATAGTGCTAGCAACTCTCCTATCTCCTTGTCTAATGAACAGCTCTCAAGACTTATGAGTCTCCTCAATGACAACAATGTGTCATCTGCTAATGCCAACTTGGCATGTAAATTTTTTTCAGGAACCTTCTTTAATGGCAGTGTCAAGTTTAATGTAAACTTCAACAAGTTTTTTAACAACAACACTAAATCCTTATCTGGAAACATCAGTCTTGGTTGGATTGTTGATTCTGGTGCAAATCAGCACATGACTGTAAATTTTTTAATCAATGTTGTTAACATTTCAAATCTTGGCCTAACTGTTGGACATCCCAATGGTACTCAGGCCTTAATTACTAAAATTGGTGATTTAAAGGTCAATAATGACCTAACTCTTTTTGATGTTCTTGTTGTTCCTGAATACAATGTTAGTTTACTATTTGTTCATAAGATTGCTAGAGACAATAAGATGTTTGTTGGGTTTAATGAATCTAATTGCTATATACAGGATTTACATCAAAAAAGGATTGTGGGGATTGGTAAACAATACAATGGATTATATATATTTGATATAGATTCTACATGTAAGATTACTTCTAATAACTGCATATCTGTTTGTCATGTCTCTAGAAATCTCTGGCATCAAAGACTTGGTCATCCCTCTGACCAAGTCCTACACATACTTAAACCCACTCTTAAATTTGATAGTTCATCTGAAACTGATCATCTCTGTGATACTTGTAATAAAGCTAAACAAACCAGAGAACCATTTCCTCTAAGTGAACATAAATCCACTAAAATTGGTCAACTTGTTCACCTTGATGTTTGGGGACCATATAAAATCACTAGCAGAGATGGTTATAAATATTTTTTAACCATAGTTGATGACTATTCCAGGGCAGTGTGGGTTTATATGCTTAAGGGGAAGGATGATGTTTATGTTTCCATTGTTAACTTTACTCATATGCTATCAAATCAATTTGAACACAATGTCAAAGTTTTTAGAAGTGATAATGGGACAGAATTTGTCAATAATAAACTTCAACAATTCTTTCATGAAAAAGGAATTCTACATCAAACCTCTTGTGTTTATACACCACAACAAAATGGCATTGCAGAAAGGAAACATAGGCATCTCCTTAATGTTGCTAGATCCCTTATGTTTCAGGGGGAATTACCTCTATATTTTTGGCCTGAATGTGTTCTAACTGCTGCCTATGTCATAAACAGGTTGCCCTCTTCAGTTCTGTCTGGCAAGTCCCCCTTCTTCTTTGTGTATGGGCATGACCCTTCACTCTCTCTCCTTAGAGTCTTTGGCTGCTTATGCTATGCCACCATTCTCAACATCTCTAACAAATTTGGTAGTAGGTCTGAAAAAAGTGTTCTTATTGGTTACTCAAATGAAAAAAAAGGTTATAAACTCTTGAGCCTAGAAACAAAAAATATCTTTTATTCCAGAGATGTCAAATTTTATGAAACTATGTTTCCATTCAAAATGAAAAATTCTGTGTCAAAACCTTTTGTTGAAACTTATGTGCCTAAAGATTTAAACCACAAAAATTTCTTTGACTCACAAACAAGTCCCAATGATGAAGGGAGAGTGACATCCTATGATGATAGCACAGTGATAAGTCATCCTACTAGGATTGATGAACCAGTTGCAACATCTATAGATGATAATACACACCTTGAGGGCATCATATCACATGAATCACATCCTGCTGATGCATCTTCTGATTCTGCTGATACATCATCTGATTCTGCTGAACAAGAAAGAGGCTTGCCAGCCACTACTGCTAGAAGGTCAACTAGAGTTTCTAAGTTGCCCAGTAATCTAAATGACTTTATTGTTGAAGGAAAAGTCAAATATGGGGTTGAAAAAGTTGTTAATTACTCTAATCTTAACAAGGATAATTATTGCTTTGCTTCTAGTCTTAATAAAAGTATTGAACCTACCTATTATGAAGAAGCTATCCTTGATAGTAATTGGGTAGATGCTATGAATTCTGAAATTGAGGCCCTAAATGAAAACCATGCTTGGGATATAACTGATCTACCTCCTAATAGAACTCTCATTGGTTACAAATGGATTTTTAAAATCAAATATAAAGCCAATGGTGAAGTTGATAGATACAAGGCTAGATTAGTTGTTAAAGGCTATAACCAAAGGGAAGGAATAGACTATGATGAAACTTTCTCTCCTGTTGTAAAAATGTCTACTGTTAGATGTCTTATTGCCTTAGCTGTAAAAAACAAATGGCCTCTTTTTCAACTTGATGTTAACAATGCTTTCTTATATGGAGATCTTGATGAGGATATATATATGACCATTCCCAAGGGGTTCTGTAATGAGAACAATAAAAATAAAGTTTGTAAACTTGTCAAGTCTCTATATGGCCTAAAACAAGCTCCCAGAAAATGGAATGAAAAACTTGTCAGTGTTTTAAAAGAAAATAATTTTGTCCAATCTGTTAATGATCACTCTCTGTTCACCAAAACAGAAAATGACAAGTTTATTGCTCTTCTTGTTTATGTGGATGATATTGTTCTTACGGGAAACTGTATTGATGAGATAAACCTATTCAAAGAGTTTCTAAAATCAAAATTTCATATCAAAGACTTAGGAAATCTAAAATACTTTCTTGGAATTGAGGTTTTAAAAACTGGGAATGACATCTGTCTCTCCCAAAGAAAATACTGTCTTGAACTTCTCAAAGAATTTGGTCTTCTTGGGTGCAAACCTGTGTCCACACCTATGGAACCCAACTATGTGCTCTCATACATTCCCACTGATGATGATCACTTACTAGTCAACATCACTGGATATCAGAAGTTACTTGGGAAACTTATCTATCTCACCCATACAAGACCTGACATCTCATACTCAGTTCATTGTCTGGCACAATATATGCATTCTCCCTTGAAATCTCATCTGGAATGTGCCCTCAATGTTCTGAGATATCTAAAAGGAGCTCCAGGAAAAGGTCTAAGGTAAAATTTTAGCAACTCTGAATATTATCTTGAAGGATATAGTGATGCTGATTGGGCCAAATGCAAGAAAACCAGAAAATTTGTCATAGGTTATTGTGTTTTCTTCAATGATTGTTTGATCTCATGGAAAAGTAAAAAACAAAACACTCTTTTAAAATCTTCCACAGAAGCAGAGTATAGATCTATGTCTACTGCTGCTTGTGAAATCATCTGGATTCAAAAAATATTAAAAGATCTAAAAGTTGATATTAATCTCCCTGTTAATCTTTTCTGTGATAACAAATCTACCTTACAACTTGCTGTCAACCCTGTTTTCCATGAAAGATCAAAACACTTTGGAATTGATGTTCACTTCATCAGGGAGAAAATTGCAAGAGGTGTTATAAGTGCTAATAAGATTGGCTCTTCAAACCAAACTGCAGACATCCTCACTAAAAATCTCCCTGTTTATCAGCATAAATTTTTGTGTGAAAAATTGATATTGTTTGATATGTTTGCTCATCAGATTAAGGGGGAATGTTAAAATTTGGGGTAATAATCTATGGCAAACATATCATTCTATCAGTTCCTAATGGCTTTCAAGTTATGTTTATTGCAGAGATTCTACAGGGGTTAATCATGGACAAAGAATAAAAGGTTTAAAGTTCCAAGAAGCTGGTTTCTGCTGAAGCTTTCTTCATTTCTGCTGATGAGTCATTTATAGCCGTTAGAGGGGTCTTAGTGTAACCTAATCTCCTATTTAATAAGTCCCTTATTCTAGGGTTACATACACTTGAGTGTGCAGTCTTTTGTATCACTCTCTTCTTTTCTTTCTGATCATTTCACTGATCTTGTCTTGTCTTTACATTTACATGATTATTGTCTCATTGACATTAATCTAATCTTATAACATTTGGATACTACTGTAAACATAATCTAAGCTGATTATTGCAGCTTAGATCTGAATAAAGATTATATTGCTCATCATTGTGTTGCCTATACTTTCGTACAATTATGATGACTTAACGAAAATCATAATTATTGGCAAGTCGGGTAAAGTGCCACATGGGTGTAAATCAATTGGGTTTAGTGGAGATGATGGTGTTGGCTGATGTGTGGTGCTAATGACGACGGTCTAGGTGACAAGAAATGATGGAGTTGTGTGGTGGAGATGGTGGCAGGTGGTGGTATCATGGTGGTGGTGGCTGAAAATGCTGAAGACAAAGATGGAAGAGAAGAGAGTTTTTGGAAGTGAGATTTATAAATGTGATGTGTATTAATATAGTGACATGACATTAAAGAATATTTTTAAAATGGATCAATGACTTGTGACCTGCTTAGGAGATTACCCGATACATTAGATGTCATTGGCATCAATAATGTCGATAATATCATTTTATTTGTGTAACATACGTTTCAAGAAAATGTTTTTGTTTTCACTCCATTTTTTGAGCTACCTTGTTCGCCATGGTGCCTTTGAAATCAACAAGAAAACCCAACTCAACTTTGTGAGAAAATCATAGAAAAGCTCGCGGAAAGTGAAAAATGGAAGACTTTATAGACATCATGTTAGTTATTGGGTTTAGTAAGATGGTTTTGTAAAAATACGTTTACCGCTACTACTTTTTACTTCAAGGCGAGTTCTTTCTGTCCTTAAGCAATTTCGTGCCCACTGTTCTTTCGAACAGTCGTGTTTTGGGTTACCGACAAATTGCCTCCCAAGATACAATGAAGCAACGTATGTTGCAATTATCAACACTACACGAAGTGGTGATAATCCGGATAAACTACCGAGTTATCAAGGATTTGAAGACACTACATATTATACTTCTATAGCAATATAAATTGTAGTAATCGGGTGTAAGAAATAGAGGTTTGTTTTGTGAATTTTGATAGTTTTTCTATGATTCCAAAATGGCAAATTCGTCTCCTTTATATAGGCACATGGTGACCTTTCAATATAGTCACAGAGTGATAGTCACAAGATAATTTGGTTCATACTTCCAATTTTAGATGATATTAATTAGCTGTGTAGACAATTTAGTACACTTTTCTTTCTGAAGGATAACATAAAGAAATGAGCATCTTTGCTTCAACAGCTACGGCCATTACAAAACAACTGTCTGCCCCACCACATGACCATAACGAAAACTTTTTTGTCCCCAAAAAACCCCATTCTATGTTCACCCGTTGCAGAACAACTGACGAGTCCAGCTTCAGTGCACTTAGCGGCTCATCATGGACCTCATCCATTGCTCATTATTGCCGAATGGGCCGTTTAGACCAAGCTGCTGCTGAGTTCACTCGTATGAGGCTTTCTGGAGCCGAACCCAATCACATTACCTTTGTGACTCTTTTGTCCAGCTGCGCTGATTTCGCGTCCTACACTCTTTCATTTGGAGCTTCGGTACATGGTCTTGTATGTAAACTTGGTTATGATACAGATAATGTGAGAGTGGGTACGGCTATTATTGATATGTACTGTAAATGGAATTGTCTTGATCTTGCTTTATTGTGCTTTCAGAAGATGGGTTGTAAGAATAAGGTAACTTGGAATACTCTTGTTTCCGGGTTGATGAGAAATGGCGAAATTAATAGAGCGGTTCGTATGTTTGATGAAATGCCCGAGAGAGATGTTATTTCGTATACGTTGTTAATTGACGGGTTTGTAAAGAAAGGTCATTACGAACATGCGTTGGAGTGGTTTCAAGAAAATTTAGGAGCACTTGGATTAGGCTTATGGCTTCATCTAATTGTTTTGGAGGGAAATATGTTGAGGGATAATGTCCGGATAAATAATTCATTGATTGACATGTATTGTAGATGTGGCTTCACTGAATTATCGGTTCAGGTCTTTCACAGCATGTCTAAACGCAATCTGGTTTCTTGGAATTCAATTATTCTGGGCTTTGCTTTAAATGGAAATCCGCAAGAGAGTCTCAAGTATTTCTATTGAAGCCAGATGGAGTGACTTTTACAGGTGCTCTTACTGCGTGTAGTCATGCAGGGTTGGTCGATGAATGTTTGAAACTCTTTGACATGATGATTAAAGATTATAGAATATCTCCTAGAACCATACATTATGGCTGTTTAGTAGATCTTTATAGTCGTGCGAGTTTGTTAGAACAAGCCTTTGATGTTGTAGAGAGTATGCTGATGAAACCAAATGAAGTTGTCTTGGGATCCGTTTTAGGAGCATGTAGAGCGGCTGGTGATATAAGATTAGCTAAAAAGCTGATGAAGTTTATTAGTAAATAGAACCCTGGTAGTGATTCAAATTTTGTTCTTCTTCCAAATATATATGCTGCAGGTGGAGATTGGCACAAGGCGAGCAATCTGAGAAGAAGAATGAAAAACAGGGGTATAGTAAAGAGTCCAGGTGTCAGTTCAATTGAAATCTATTGGAATAAATCTTGCTATGATGAATGAATCAGAGGTAATAATATGAATAAGTATTGTATTGAATTATGAATGATGTTTGATTACAGAATTAGAGACCTATTTATACTAATTGAATCGGTACCTTTGATGAGAGGGACACCGTTTCAGTGAAAGTAATCGACACAACTATTGTCTAACCGTTATAACCTAACTAAACGGTTTATAACCATTTCTAATAAACCCAGCCCATATACAAGTTCGGTATACAGACTTTACATACAATATAATACACTAAACTACCCTAACTTTGCTTCTATAACATTAAGGTCCAACATTCACCCCCTAATGTTATAGATGGCAATCATGTCTTCTTTACTTGACTTCACAACAATGTAGGTTCATCGTCAGTTTCATAAATGAGATGTGCTTGTTTATCCTTGTCTTTCTTCTTCCATTTGGTGCATTCGCGTGCAAAATGACCGAAGTCACCACACTCATAGCATCTCATTTTATTCTTGCTTTGTTCTCCTTGCCTTGTATCTCTTTCTCGTCCTTTTCCTATATTGTTATAGTTTCTTCCTCTTCCTTGATTGCTTGAACTTGTCATCAAAAGTTTGTCTTGATAATTTTCTGGTTCATCTTGACTTTTGAGTCGTTCTTCGAAGGCAGTTAATCTTCCAACGGCTTCTTCAAACAACATTTTGTCTAAATCTTGACATTGTTCGATAGATGCCACGATAGGTAGAAACTTCTTTGGAACAGAGTTAAGTAGTTTCCTTACTAGTACTTTATCTTTCAAAGTTTCACCAAGGCCTTTAAACTTGGCCTTTATACTACTTAACTTTCCTCCATAGTCACTTACATTTTCGTTTGGTTTCATCTTTAGCGTCTCTAGTTCACTCCTTAAGGTTTGTTGTCGTGCTTTTTGAACAAGATCGGCTCCTAAATATTTGACTTTGATCGAGTCCCATACTTCTTTTGCAGTCGAGTATTGTGCAACTTGCATTAAAACATCTTGTGGCAATGTTTGAAACATCATTGCCATTGATGTGTTTTCCTTCTTCTCATTTGTTGCTTCTCCTTCTTTTGCAACTATCGTTCCCCAAATACCATATGCCTTCAATATTGTCTCCATCATAATTGCCCATGTTGTGTAGTTTGTTTCAGCCAATTTCGGACATTGAAGTGCTATGTTTTGGTCACGAGTTGGTGTAGATGATTCTCCTTTTGTCATCCTTCTTGCTTTCTTACTTGCTTCCTTTATTTCTTACTTGTGATCGTATGATCGGTTCGTACTTGCTTTGAAACACAAAGGTTTCTCTTACTGGTCGAAACACTGAGGTTTCTCTTACGGGGTGAAACTCTAAGGTTTCTCTTACGGGGTGAAACACTAAGGGTTTCTCTTACGGGGTGAAACACTAAGGGTTTCTCTTACGGGGTGAAACACTAAGGGTTTCTCTTACGGGTTGAAACACTAAGGGTTTCTCTTACGGGTTGAAACTCTAAGGTTTCTCTTACTGGTAAACACTAAAACGGTTTCTTACTTGCTATTTTGTATTTTTAATCTAAAGTGAAAAGATCTTTTTTTTTTTTAGATAAAGATACAAAACTTGATTTTTCTTACTTTTACTTCCTTCAATTGATTTGGGATTATATATGTATTTTTTTCTAATTAATAAATAAAATGAAAAAGAAAATTAAATACTTTAAAAAAAATTCCAAATCCCAGATCTGCAATCCAACTACTATCTTCTTTCTTCTTCCCCTCTACTTTTCTTTTCTTATAAAACCTAACTCTAATAAGATAGATTGAAAGCCGAAAACAAAAAAAATCCAGAGAATACCAAATTGTTCGTGTGTTTCTTCCTTCCAATCGGCTGGAATGATTATCAATGAGAGGTTTTATCTCCTTCAATCGATCGTGCGTTTCTGTTATGGCTGGAATGATTATCAACGAGATCAATACTATGGTTTTGATCGTCTTCTTACTTCTCCGGTCGATGAATGAACAGGTATTCCTTCTTCCTTATTGATTCCCAGAATCGTTCTTGCTCTTGATACCAATTGTTGGAACAAATCTTGCTATGATGAATGAATCAGAGGTAATAATATGAATAAGTATTGTATTGAATTATGAATGATGTTTGATTACAGAATTAGAGACCTATTTATACTAATTGAATCGGTACCTTTGATGAGAGGGATACCGTTTCAGTGAAAGTAATCGACACAACTATTGTCAAACCGTTATAACCTAACTAAACGGTTTATAACCGTTTCTAATAAACCCAGCCCATATACAAGTTCGGTATACAGACTTTACATACAATATAATACACTAAACTACCCTAACTTTG
This sequence comes from Chrysanthemum makinoi, assembly GCA_910596185.1. Classification (NCBI taxonomy): domain Eukaryota; kingdom Viridiplantae; phylum Streptophyta; class Magnoliopsida; order Asterales; family Asteraceae; genus Chrysanthemum; species Chrysanthemum makinoi. The sequence continues at coordinate 5,284,593 of OU343219.1, forward strand.
CTTCTATAACATTAAGGTCCAACAAAATCGATGGATTGTTTATCAGTTTGTGTCTGGCGATCAATCTCACGTGAAGTCAAACTATATTTACAAAATGCTGGACAACCTATCTCATGAACTACTGATCTCCGGGTAACTTCAAGAAGTTAATGTGAGGGAACAATACGAGTGATCAACAAGACTTGTATGCAGCTGTAGCAGCCAGGTGCATATTATTTTTGAATGATCCCGTTACATCAAATATTTCGTATGTTTCTCCATAGTTTTAGTTGATTATATTCACATCAGATGGCATCAATAACGTCTATTAATATCCTTTTATTTATCTAGCATGATTCCCTTTCGAGAAATTGTTATTGTTCTCATCCTATTCTTTGAGGTGCCTCTTTCTCCAATTGGTGCTGTCAAAAGTTAAAGATGGAAGCCTTTGTAGACATTATTCTTACCTCAGACCTATACACGAAATATCTACCTAATTAAGTAACCTCAGCGCTTTAAAATGTAGCATATGTGACTGAGAAGGCCTTATTCTCTACTGAGTCCATCCAATAGAATAAACAGCTAGTTTTGACTCTTTATGCTCCTTCGATCCTATGCAAGAATTGGACACATTTAATATGTCCTACAAGTCCTTCGTAATTAAAAAAATTGACAATATATATATTTTTTTATTTTAATTTTTAATACACGTCAAAATGAAAGTACCAACTACATATTGGGAAATATAATATAAATTTGGTACTTTAAAAATCATTCAAAGTCTAATTTTATCATTTTCGTCCGTTTTTATACGTTTTGTCCGTTTTTAACGGTTTTTTAGGTTTTTGTCCGTTTTTACATGTTTTCGTCTGTTTTTTTACGTTTTTGTCCGTTTTACACGTTTTCGTCTGTTTTTTTACGTTTTTGTCCGTTTTCGCCTGTTTTTTCACGTTACCTTCTGTTTTTTTACGATTTTGTCCGTTTTTACACGATTTCGTCTTTTTTTACGTTTTTGCCCCTTTTTTGACAATTTTTTTAACGTTTTTACACGTTTTCGTCAGGTTTTTTAACGTTTTTATCCGTTTTACACATTTTCGTCCGAATTTTTTACGTTTTCGTCAGTTTTTACATGTTTTTGTCCGTTTTTACACGTTTTCGTCCGTTTTTTTTTACGTTTTTGTCTGTTTTTTTACGTTTTCGCCCGTTTTTTCACGTTTTCGTCTACTTTTTTACGATTTTGTCCGTTTTTACACGTTTTCGTCTGTTTTTTTACGTTTTCGTCCGTTTTTTGATACATTTTTACGCTTTTTGCACGTTTTTGTCAGGTTTTTTTTTACGTTTTTGTCCGTTTTAACGTTTTTGCCAGGTTTTTTTACGTTTTCGTCAGTTTTTACACGTTTTCGTCTGTATTTTTACGTTTTTGTCCGTTTTTACACGTTTTCGTCCGTTTTTTTACGTTTTTCTCCGTTTTTACTCGTTTTCGTCTGTTTTTTTACGTTTTCGCCCGTATTTTACCTTTTCTTTTGACGTTTTTGTCCGTTTTTGCACGTTTTCGTCAGGTTTTTTACGTTTATATCCGTTTTTACACGTTTTCGTCCAGGTTTTTACGTTTCTTTTTTACGTTTTTGTCCGTTTGTACACGTTTTCGTCCGTTTGTACACGTTTTTGTCCGTTTTTTTATGTTTTGGTCCGGTTTTACACGTTTTCGTCTGTTTTGTTACGTTTTTGCACGTTTTCACACATTTTCGTCCGTTTTTTTACGTTTTCGTCCGTTTTTACACGTTTTCGTCTGTTTTTTTTACGTTTTTACACTTTTCGTCCGGTTTTTATGTTTTTATCCGTTTTTACATGGTTTCATCCATTGTTTTACGTTTTCGTCCGTTTTAATACGTTTTTGTCAGTTTTTTACGTTTTCGTCTATTTTTACGTTTTTGAAGACGAAAACGTGAAGAACGGACAAAAACGTAAAATAACTAACGAAAACGTGTAAAAACGGACAAAACATACAAAAACCGGACGAAAACGTGCAAAAACGGACAAAAACGTTAAAAACGGATGAAAACGTAAAAAAATAACCGAAAGCGTGTAAAAACGAACAAAAACGTAAAAAAGAGGACGAAAAGGTGAAAAAACGGGCGAAAACGTTAAAAAACGAACAAAAACGTGTGAAAACGGGCAAAGACGTAATAAAACAGACGAAACCGTGTAAAAACGTAAAAAACGGACGAAAACGTGTAAAAACTTACAAAAACGTAAAGAAAAGGACGAAAACGTGTGAAAATGGGCAAAAACGTAATAAAACAGACGAAAACGTGCAAAAACGAACAAAAACGTAAAAAAACGGACGAAAACGTGTAAAAATGGACAAAAACGTAAAAAAAATGGACGAAAACGTGTGAAAACGGGCAAAAACGTAATAAAACAGACGAAAACGTGCAAAAACGAACAAAAACGTAAAAAAACGAACGAAAACGTGTAAAAAAGGACAAAAACGTAAAAAACGGACGAAAACGTGTAAAAACTGACGAAAACGTAAAAAAAAGGTTAAAAACGGATGAAAACGTAAAAAAACAGGCGAAAACGTGTAAAAACAGACAAAAATGTAAAAAAGCGGACGAAAACGTGAAAAAACGGGCGAAAACGTAAAAAAATGGACGAAAACGTGTGAAAACGGTCAAAAACGTAATAAAACAGACGAAAACGTGCAAAAACGAACAAAAACGTAAAAAAACGGACGAAAACGTGTAAAAACGGACAAAAACGTAAAAAAACGGACGAAAACGTGTAAAAACTGACGAAAACGAATAAAAAACGTTAAAAACGTAAAAAAAAATAGGCGAAAACGTGTAAAAACGGACAAAAAATGTAAAAAAGCGGACGAAAACGTGAAAAAAGGGCGAAAACGTAAAAAAACGGACGAAAACGTAAAAAAATGACGAAAACGTATATTGAATACTTTTTGTCTTTGTTTACAATAATTAAATATTATGTTACATGATGAAACAAAAAAAAACTAGCAAAACCCAAAAAAACCCGACCCGACCCGACTCTTACCCATTTGTACCCATACCCATGTAGACCCATCCTTCCAAGTGACCCATCTAGACCCATACCCATATAGACCCATAGCCATCTAAGACCCAAGACCCAACCCAACCCAACCCAACCATTTTGCCACCTCTAATATATATATTTTTTTATTTTAATTATTAATACACGTCAAAATGAAAGTACCAACTACATATTGGGAAATATAATATAAATTTGGTACTTTAAACTTTTTTGTCCAAACTAATTTGATTCTGTTGTTGTGTTTTAGACCTGTTGGATAACGGTCAATTTTCTTATGATTTCATAATAAGTAGCAGCTTTGTTTGAATTTAATACATGTTACAAAGGTAACCATTGGGTAACGGTTATATTATACTATACACGTAGGCACTCGCTTACTTAATTTACATTATACCATTAGTGACAGTTATCCAACGGCCATTTAAACCATTATGTTTCTATAAATTGAAAATAATTATGATGCTCACACCCATTCTGTATACCTCTATATCTCTTCCAATCCTATTTCTGTAACTTTTGTCCTTATGTCCTTATGACCATCAAAAGGCTGCTCCAAATATTATTTTGATGGAGGAACGTTGCAGTGAAAAATGTCATTCACTATTGGCTCAGAAAGTTTCTAAAGAAATAGGTGTGAAGAAGCATTCTCCCTTGCTTATTATAATCTTTTCACATATATATCTTTCTATATTCATCTTATGCCTTGTGATTAAAACTTGTTTATCATCAGGATTCCATCCTTCAAAAGTCAAACATGGTGTGGGGAAATCAAACCATATACTGAGTGCATCATGTATGATGGTCGGTCGTCTAGCCTTGTTTTGTTATATTAGTACTATAATTTTGTAATTTTATAGTGATATTGTTAGTGTCTGCTTCTCTTTGCTGTAGGAAACGCTCCGTGAAAGGATGTCTAGCCTTGTTTTGTGTGAAGGCACTTTGCAATGCGTGTCGGATCAAATACAACAAGAAACGGAGAGCACAAATCAGAGGACTGGATCAAAATGGAAAAAGAATTGCAAAGAGTGCGGCGAAACCAAACAGTGATATGAAGTTGAATGTGCGATTAATGGTAGCAAATCAAAAACCACGACAGCGACAAGAAAAACTGCAACAACAACAACAGGTAAAGCTTCAACAACAACGACAACGAGAAACACTGCAACAACAACGTCAAAAAGAACAACAACAACCGAGAAAGAGATCGACATATGAAAGAGGTAAGCCATGGTGGAACAATCTAGGGGAAGAAGAGCAAGCTGCTATTCTGTTAATGGCTATCTCTTGTCACTGGAAAGAGATGAAAAAAAAAATCCTAAGTGGCGTTTATAAGTCTCGAAAAGCAAGAGAGAGAAAATTGTTTGGATAAGAGAGATTTTGTTTTATTAGTTGTGTGTGGGTATGAGTGTATTTGAGGTATTTTTAAATAATGAAATATAAAAAATAAAAAATAAACAGAAAAATAAAGAAAGAAACTGTAATAGGAGATAGAAAAATCATCGGCCACATCCACCCCTTAGTGATGATGACAAATCCTTGACTGAAATCAAGTCTTCTGACAATTTGAAGCATTTTTTTTCGTGATATGATCTTTCCAAAAATGAAATGAAATGAGGAAATATCTTATTCAACTAAATGGAACTCAATAATTAGAATAGAGATTTGAGCTAGAAGAATGGGATTTGTTATTAGGAATAGGAGTTTTTTACAAAGAGAAGAAATTGATAGATTGATATGTAACTAGCTAATATTTATACCACTGAAATGTATAATGAATGGAAAATGAATTGCAGCGGGAAAATCTGTTATGACTTGTTCTTGGTGTTTGACTTTTGTTGACCATCACTTTTGTCTCATATCAATGCCTTCCCTTTCAAACATTAATTGTCCTCAAGTTCGTAATCAAGCATTCAAATCAAAGGAGGAAAATCGGGCTGCAATGTCTTCACACAGCTCCCATGTGGCATCAGCTCCTACAACTAAGACTTATCATAGTAGAAATCAACGTAGATAAAAAAAAAGTATATAAACAACTATATAAAAAGTTAGATAAAAACGTATATAAAAATGTATATAATAACGTAGATAAAACATTTATACAAACGCATAAAAACGTATATAAAAACATAGATAAAAACGTAGATAAAAACGTATATAAAAAGTATATGAAAACGTAGATAAAAACGTATATAAAACCTATATAAAAAAGTAGATAAAAACAGATATACAGACGCATATAAAAAAATGTAACAAATGTATATAAATGTAACGGGTCAAAATGTAGGATACGAAAAAAAATAAGTTTAGGAACGGCGGATGCAATTTTCGCCAAACCAGGGACCATTTATGTAATTTAACTTAGGGATGGTGGATGCAATCTTGGCAAAACCACATGGACTATTTATGTAATATGAAGGGTAATGGTAATCACTACATCAAGAATACCCAAAGAAGGCCGAATTTTCCAGAGAAAGACCCATATTTCAAAAAAGAAAAAAAAAAGAAAAAAAAAAAAAAAAAAAAAAGAAAAAAAAAAGTATTGAAGCATAGAAGAAGTAATGATGACAAGTTAGATACATTTTCAAAGTGATTTGCCCTTCTTATTATGTATATGTATATCACTATATACTATTGGTATCATAAGTTAGTGACTAACTACAACAGGACCCTTAAAAAACAAAGAGTAAAATACATTGTTCGTCCCTAAACTTGTACCTGCGCATCACGATGGGCCAAAACTTTCCTTTTTCATCGATGGGAGTCCAAAACAAGGGGTTTATATGCCAAACTCGTCCCTTGACCATTAACGCTGAGGTAAACGTCTAATTTATATGAGTTAGTCAAGGGTATTATAGTCCATACACATTTATACCACACCTTAGTTAATTCTAACCAAAGACAATTCCACCAACACATAAAGGGGGTGATTGTTTGAGCGAATTATACCATTATACCTGACATGTTAAGTATAAATTTATAAAAGTCAACTGCTAAACAATGTACGATCTCACAGAATTTAACCCAGGACAAACAAACAAATTTATACATAACCAACTAGTTACCAAGTTGACTTATAACAATCAACTATATGTTCAATGTTTGATGCAACTGAAAAATAACTGATACTACAGAATCATTGTCTGATACATGGTTCTGCTGACATTTCACAAAATATAAAAGACGATGCAGTTCCCACTTCAAAACGTTCAACTGCTGAACCTTCAAATGATATACACATCTCTTATCGATATCCGTAAATTGATAAACCCACAAAACATGAACCTTAAAGTGATGATGCTACTGCTACCTTGTCTGCAAAAACAAGTATGCAAACAACAAACATATAAGTTAGGTACTGTACTATTACAGCTTAAAAGAATTAAACACATGACATGGTATTCATCACTGAAACATCACCTAGGATGGCCTTTGGGCGCACAGTGCAAGGACGCAGTTTGTAATCCTTTCTCTGCTTCTAAAGGGTGCCTTAACACCGCTAGAAACATCAGCAGCACCACCACCAACCCTTTTAGCCTTCCTCTTCCCATCAAAACCAGGCAAGTTGTCAACATCAAAGTATGAATCAAATGCAAACCATTTTCTAAGGATTCTTTAGGATCACAGAAAAACAACGCCCATTTTTGTTCATTAATCTCTGATAATACATTATCAAGGCTTGAACTAAATATATCCCTATCACTGGTAAAGGCACATAGATTAATTAATGAACCTCCTTCATACCAGTGAGCTATAATCAAAAAACCCATTACAGTGGATTCTGAACAAGACCTCACCTTCTTCTTCTTCATGAACATCCTTAAAAGTTAAGACGAATATGCTCCAGTCTTTCATTGTTTTACTTTGTGTTTTTACGAATGGGTTTAACTAGATGTGTGTTTCAGTACGTGAGTGTGGATGTATGTTAGGTTTGGTTTTGATTGGGTTTTCTTAATTGGGTCGGGTTATTATGATAATGTTTATGGTTTCGGATCTTGTTAGTTGGGTTTATTTGGTGTTTGGCAACACATTAATTGTGTATAAGCGTATCAAGGAAGGCAAAGGTCAAGTTGCAGGGTAATAGGTTTCATATGTCACACTTGGTCCCTGAATTGGTCAGTTAGCCGTTTTTTGCACTTATAATTCCCGCGTATTTTTACTCACACAAACTTGACTATTTGTCTTTTTACTTACTTTACAATTAGTCCCTAAATTTGGAAGGTCCCGTTGTTTTTGCTATTTATGGGTTAATAACCTATACCATTTGCATACCAATAATAAAAAAATATATTCTCACAAAATCTCAACAATCTCCGAATGGCTGACTTCCCACTTATTCAAGAACTCGCCAAAGCTTCGAAGTCTGACTACATGTTTGACTCGATTTCTCTCTTATATCAGAGAAAAAACGATAAGGACATCAAAATTCTAATGGCCTCCACAAGACTTTGGACTGACTTGATTGTTGGTGTGAAGGAAACCCAAGAATACATCTCTGAGCTCGAAGGCTTTCGAACTACGGTAATGAACTACAAGTTTCTTAAGGATCTTCGCAAGAAGCAAAAGGCTAATGTCTTGAAGGCCTTGGAGATAAGGAGGATGATCTGTCAAACACACTCTCAGGTGTTTGACAGGAACAACTTCCTAGATGATCTTAGGAAGACAAAATGATGTGAAAGGAAATGAAGTGGTTATGTTTTCCTTTTTTTTTGGAAAAATATGTACTGAATATTTAATGTTTAATATGAAATTAATGAATCTATATGTTATGTTCTAGTGTTATAATTTGTTAATTTTGTGGTTAATATTTGTATTCGTCTTTGATAGTTGTTATATCTGTTTTGATTGTATTGGTTGTTGGTAGAACTATGGTCCTTGCTTAAATAGTTTAAGAGTATAGGGGACTAAGGTTTTAGTCCCCTATCCTGTCCTCACATTTGCATTAAGTTATAGGAAGCACTTTATTCTCATATTTTACCCCAAATTTGATTCATAAACCTAAAACCTCAATTAAGTGAAATTTCATCAAAATGGGTAAATCTAGAGCTCGTAAACAGATTAAATGCTCCAATTGTCAAACTGTTGGACATAATAAGTCTAGGTGTCACAAGGATCAAGTACCAAAACCAACAACGGAAACAAAGGTTCGAGGTAGAAAAAGGTATTGTGATGGCAGAAGGCAACAGGTATTCATTTAATTATCATTTGCATAACGATTGTTCTTGTGTGTTTACATTCTAGTTGGTGTGCAAATCTATTACTTTTGCAATGGATGGATGAAGCGATAAGGCGGGACTATGGAACAAGAGTTTCTTGAAGCTCTTTATGAGCAAGAGAAGAACACACCACAATTTTGGGGGAAGATGAAGAGCAGTCAAGGATGGATGAAGAAGCATTCCAGCAGTTTTTGGAAGAGGAGAGAATGTACAAAAGAATTGAAGAGGAAAGGAAGAGGAAAAATTGGCTTGAAGAAGCAGAGTTTAGGGCTGGTTACTATGGAGTGGCTGTGGAGGAGTTATATCCAAGACATCCATATGTGCTAGATAAAAGATGTTGAACTGGTGTTAGAAGGTTGTAGGCTTCTAGCCATTTGTAATTTGGACAATATCATGTTTGAAATTTATTTGTTTTTGTTGACTTTATAAGTCAGAAGTGGTTACTCCAAACACCCCCTAAACTGCGTATGTTGACTAGATTTTCAGCATTTATGTTGTCTTTACTCCCATCTATTTGTTCAACAACCACAATTCCCATCAACTTATATAGTATATCTTAAGTCATCAATTATTTATCATGCCAACATATTATCACCATGGATGCAGAAAATGATTGTCAAATGGTATGCATGACTGTTGGGTTGAAAATGAAAACAGGGCTGGATTGACCTTTTTTGCAAGGCGTCCACCTTATAGAGATTTCATGTGGTATGTTTGTCCAGTGTGCATTTAGATAAGGGGACATCTTATACTGGTAGAGATGGTGTTACAAGGGAAAACACAACTACAGGAGATAGTGGTGGATATGTGATGGGTCTACATATTTCTGCACCTACTAGTGTTGGTGTTTCCTTGGGCAGTGATGAAGAAGAAAGTGAACCACCTGCAGCTGAAATAGCAAGTGGAGAACGACAAGCCAACCACCATGTGAAGCACCTGCAACTGAAAGACCAAATGGAGAACGCCCAAGACAAACACCACTTGAACCAAATGCAACTGAAAGACCAAATGGACCACCTACTAGTCAATTAACGCAGTGATTTACCTGCAAGAAATGCTATATTGTCTTTCAGTCTAAATGTAACTTAACTAATATGTGTGTGCTTCTTTTGTTATAAGAATTGAATTTTGGTTACAATTTGAATCTGTTGACTTTATAAGTAAAAAAAAGATATTTTAAAGACTAAAGCAATTAGGTGTGGTTCCTCTAATATTTTGGTTTATGTTGACTTTATAAGTCAAAATGGGTTTTTCCAAACACCCACCTAAACTGCATAAGCAAATGCAAACTACAAAATGAAAACAAGAAATCCAAAATATACATACACCACCACCTAATTACACCATATAAAGCAAAATATACATGTTAACAAGTATCGTTTTCAGTAACCATCATCAGCCAAAAAATATAGATCTTCATTACATCAACAACTAAAAATAACAGGTGAACTTCTTGATGGGACACTTGATATTCATGGGGGGAGACTTGAGCTCCTTAGGGGGAGGCACATACCACTCATTCCTATTTGTGATGGAGCATCCCACAGCTGATACAATACCAAGTACAACATTGGGAGCGGAAGCCTTGGAAGCTTGGGAAGTGGAACCTTTCAAAGTAGTAGTCTTAGAAGACATGATCCCAAACTCATCATCAGATGTGTCAGAAATAATGATGACATCAACTTCATTTCCTTTCAAGTTAGTATCTTGAAAGATAGCCAAAACAGAAAGAAATCAGAGTTCACACATTACAACTTTCTTAGCTTGCAAACATTAAGTCTAACCTTTCTCAAACTCCTTATTCCCATATTTTTCCCACAAGTCTTCAAGTATCACATCAGCAATGTCATCTCCTATATCACACTTATTCCCATAAGTAGCCATGACATACTCAATTATATCATCAGATATCTTTAGCTTGCTATAATCCCTTTGTTTGGCACATTCTGACACTGCTCGGATTTCTGTCAAATAAAATAGAGTTATTTATGCTCATCTCTTAAAATGCCAATCACACAAATACAAAAAACCCAACTAACCTTTCATCACTTCAGCTTCTTTCTCAAATATGGATAAATCTTAAAACATTTCATCAGACATTTCATCTTCTTGTAACCAAGTATCTCCATATTTTGCCTTCACATATTTTACCATCTCATCAGTTACTGCTGTAAAAGTAAGGTCCTTGTCTGCCATTGTTAAAGTGTATGTGAGGGTTGTGTGATGAGGGAGGGAAACGATCAAGATGCTATACGAAAGCTTTTATCTGGTTTAGCTGAGGTGTGGTATAAATGTGTATGGACTATAATACCCTCGACTAACTAACATAAATTAGACGTTGATCTCGGTGTTAATGGTCAAGGGACGATTTTGGCATATAAACCCCTTGTTTTGGACTCCCCGCGATGAAAAAGGAAACTTTTGGTCCATCGTGATGCGCAGGTACAAGTTTAGGGACGAACCATGTATTTTACTAAAAAAAAAATTTCTTATTAATTGATGGTATGGTTTTTATAACGGATATGCGATCCCCTTAAAAAAGGACCAACTTTAAAAAGTCTAGAAAGCCTATGAGCTATTGCCATGTGTTCCTTACCCACTCCCTCCATTTTTTTCCTATTATTTTCGGTTAGGGGCAATTTGGTCCTTTTAACTCGTTTTTTATATTCCACCCTAAACTTCAAACGCAAATATCTTTCATACGACAAACTTTTACAAAAAACCGATTTCAACATAATTTTTAAAATTCAATTCTCTTTATTTTAGTATGCATTTTGACATATACATCACAACTTTTTTTTAACTTTTTAAGTGGGTTTTGATTTTCTTGAAATTTTCGACATTTCGGCTCTAATTTTATCTAGTCTAAAGACCGAATTATGCAAAACTCAAAACACGAGAGTTTTAGCTTTTGGCCATTCTTATCAGAAATTTGAATCACTCAATAATCCGATATACATATCCGAGTGAATATTGTACGGGAAGGATGGTTGTCTTAGTCATATTTAGTGCATACATAGATTTTCGCATAAAGTTACATTTAAATGCACTATTAGTGTCCAAATAATCTTTTGTTATTTTTATTATTTTTATGCATTGATGAACAAACACTTAATGATGAACCAACAAATTGATGAAC